>SNQJ01S0004394.1:47545-114212 GCA_010110895.2 Picea sitchensis
TTGTATTCACTTTGAATTATAATACACTCATCACTTTAATTTATTATTTACCTTTTAAAATCTCTTAAACCACTTTGACTACTTTGACCTATTGGGGCTTCTAGATGACATATGAGGGTCCTCCAACTTCGTAAGGCTATAACTCTCAAACCGTGAGAAGTTATGTGACATTCCACATACCACCAGAAATGGAATGACATGTACCATCCATATAGAATAGTATTACCTTCAAATATAGAAAAAATCATACCGTTATCCATCAAACAAACTTGAGTCCATTACCCAAACCTGGGTTCTCCAACTTCACATGGTCATAAATCTCTAACCGTGAGGAGTTGTGTGACGTTCTACATACCAACAGAAATGGCATGACAAGCACTATCCATATAGGATAGTTTCCCTGAAAAATTCACCATCCTTCATCTCATTATTCCACAATTAAGAATCGGTTCTCTTACACTGCAAAGCGTCTTCTTGTGAGGGATTTCACCATAAGGGGACCACTTTGGAGTTCATCCATATTTACTTGTTATCAACCATGAAAAAACAATAATGAGTCATATTTACATAAAAAAATATTGGGTCCATTACCCAAACATTTGTGCTACGGGGCTTTCTTCAAGGGTTGACATCAATGACAACCATCCTCAATCAACAGTTAGTAGTACTACAGTTTAGCAACGTTTATTCCATCTGAAGTCCTAGTTTGTTATGGGTATATTTACGAATTTGCCTCTTGAAACGAAATTTTGATGACATTGAATATCAACACATTGCTAGATTTCTAAATACATTGACATATGTATTGGCTAATTATGTGTTAGAAAGACATTTGAGACATTTATTAATCCAATCACACTTTTTACAAAAACAAGTAAGCCAATAGGAACTTTATATTTATGACGATAAAAGTTTACAAAAAGTGTTTCGTCCAAAGACCAAAATATCAAAAATTTGAATCTCATAGATTCATGTACAAAATGCATCAAGGATGCTTTTCACTGTAGAAATCGACTGCCCATTCTACTCTACGGAGAATTCGACCGATAGATGAAAAAATGCCCACTGTGTGGCGTTGGTAGTGCCTAGGGAGCTCATCCACAGTGGCATTAGGGACATGCATGGTCAGTCCCTCTAGTTTTTGTTTTATAGCCTCGAGATATGCGATAGCCACCCCTGCTACAACACCTCTTTATCCATGCCTCTGGATGGGAGATGGTCCCGATGGATGATAAAGCCCCACATTTGCATTGATGAGAGCACTCGATTAGTCATCGGATAAATAAAACAAAAAACATTTTATACCATTAAAATAACAAAAACATTATATAAACAGAATTTTCTTTCTTACCTATGTCACCTCACTAGGACCCGTCAGGAAGAGCTAGATCTGGATCTCCACGGAAATCTACCCCGACATACACATAATCTTTCACCATGAGAAGTTGATTCCTTAGCCATTGGAGGAAGACATTATCATATTTGACGATGGGACCACCACCATGTCGAGCCATGATATCTACCCACCTCTTCATTCATGGATCCTATGGAGAAGGTATACCAAACTCCACCTGCAGAGGTAGGATAGGAACCCTCTCCAGAAAAAAGGACACCAAAATGGACCCATATCCAAATTTATTTAACCAATCGTTACAACACTTGGTAAGTTGTTTCTTTATTCTTTTTAGGACCCCCTCACACCAGTTGAATACCCTGGGCTCCATACATTCTATGGCATACTGAAATGGCTCTGCAAAGCCATATGGGGAGTTTCACTCCCTGCCATGTGAGTAATATTGTAAAGGATAGTCCATAATGGAAAATCCTCGACATCCCTGATGGCTACCTTGCTGCTATCTTTCTCGATACCTTGCACATAGTGGTGAAAAACGTATTAATCCATAGGTTCACCTCAACCCTTGCTACCTATAAGAGACACCCGTGAACCACAAAGATACAAACCTATCAAGAAATAGATATCCTCTATATCTATTGTGAGTGTGTGGACACCCACGTGAAATTCCTGCTCATTCACATCCCACATGTGAACCAAGTACTCTAGTAGTCTCAACTGGGCTCTCATGCCCTGAATCCTGAATAAGTTTAGTAACCCACACTACCTTAGATCAATAATTGTCCCTAGTTCATTCCCGATGAATTAATCCTCTTCTTAATTCTCTTGCTCACACCACTCCAGCATATTCAACAAGGAAATTCTGCCAAATAACCATAAAATAAGATTAGAAAGATATAATTCTTTCCTGGAGGTTTTTTCTAGTTAGGTTTGTCTTTTTACATTTTTGGTTGTGTTCGTCACAGGGCTTCACATTCAGGCAATGTGACATCATCACACACTGCCTATAGGGTCACCTATGATGATCCTAGATCATTGCAGTTCACGATAAAGGGCACCTGCGACGATCTCAACGCACAAGTAGCCCCAAAAAATTGACCCAACACACAAATTTGACCAATAAAAATCAATTTTGAAACCATGAAAATATGAAGGAGAAGGAGATTACCTATTTGATGAAGACGATTCATGAAATGATCCACCACACGGTCCACAATCGACAAGTGAAATTTGGGGTGAAAAAGGGCTTTGGAGCACTATTTGGGTAAACCTGCAAATGAAATGGTAAAATGGTGTTTTTGGCCTATTTTATTGACTTTTATCATTTTTTATTTACAATTTTATATTATTGTCCATGCCCTAAAGTATTAACAACTTGGAAATTGTTGACTTTTGCAGATTAAAAATTCTAGAGATGAGACGTTGGAACAAGGGTCCACCCCTTTTGGTTTGTTTTTGTATATTTTTCGTGTGTACAAATCCTTTTAGGGTTTTTCAGGAAAAACTCTGAGCAAAGTATTAATTCTTTCTCATGATCATGAAACCATGAGAATGTAATTGAGTAGTCTTTTTTCATTTTTTCGAACTCGTATTGGAAATACGAAAAATGAAACCTATGGAGTATCCTTTAAGCTCTTTTCAAGATCGCTAAACATGAAAAGATGTTCGAGCAACCTTGTTCTTTTCATGCTCGTAAAAGTATTTGAAGAAAATGTCTGATGAGAAATAGGTTATCTCTTTTTCGGTCTTGTCAGAATAAATTACGAAAAATGACCTGATGGAGTTCTCTTTAAGTGTTTTTCAAACTCTTTAAAATTGAAAATCGCCTGAGTTTTATTTCCTTGGACTCATTAAAAAAACATCAAAAGACCCATATGGGATCAAACCACTCCTTCTTAGGGTTCGTTAAACATACTCTGAGGGAATCGTATGAAGGATGAGATTACATCTATAAGAATATGTTATCCTCCTCAATCTTGCGTAAAAATAAAGAGGTACTCAACAAAAATGGTGGGGGAAAATTGGGAAAGAAATGTGTCTTTGTATTTGTGTTAGTGGCAGTAATAGTCGCTCTTGAACATGAAATCCCCCTTCATCATTGTATCTGGGTTGGGAAATCCATTTGTCTCTTGTTTGACCATCCACATGTTCATATGTTGGGTCCTCCTTGAGTCAATGCTGCCAAGACAACTATCATGTCATTCATATGTTCAAGAGAAGTCCAACCTAAACAAACCTTCTATCGAGTCGACCATCTGTAATTATACATTTTCTACTATGTCAGCATTCCCTGAGTCAGTTCCGAATCACTTCATACTCTTATATACTTCAAATATGTTACATATTTCATGTCATTGATGGGGGATACACCAAGGCCCTCCTGTGATGAGTCTTTTCTTGTCGAATTCAACTCATTATATGGGAACAAGACATAGAAATCATTTAGTACCTTATATCCTGCATGACTCAATGGCAGGTTTTTTTGCTTTCAAAAGTAGGTTCACATCATTGAGCCCTAATTGGAAGATTCCATCGAGTATTCAAATTCAACTCATTTATTCACATTTGTTGGATTGTCTAGGGTACCTTGGGATTCATTGACATCAATGGTGATTTCCCTCACACTTGTTAACGGTTTTCATTAATGACCAGTAATAAAATGGTTTCTACCATGTTCGAATTCGACACCTCTAATCACATGGCTAGATTCATACTTAGAGACGATGAAAATGAATACCCTAGATCTTACAATTTTTGGTCTAGGTTGTGATGGAGTATTCATGAATTTGTACTGACACATAAATCCACTATGTATGTCTCGTGGCTATGTCTGAATTTGAATTCTTTTAGAGCATATATATCCATAGTTATTCCTGGTGGTTATGCCGACTCACGATGACATGGATCCATAGTGTATGTTTAGTGACCATGAATAACTTGACACTTATGATTAGAGTCACTTGTATTCTGAGCATGGGAATGCCTACCTCAAAAAATGGTATATTATTATGCAGATGCTTGATTTTTTGCAGGTTCTCGATCGATGCTCTCCTTGTTTTCGACACACACATTCTATAAAGTATTTCAGCTATCATGAGTTCCACCTTCATAATTTGGGGGGCATTCTGTTACACATTATTTTGGTCACCTCATTGGTCAACTGACAACATGTGTTCTTGTTCACTAAAAAGATTAAAATAATACTTTCTCCATGAGAATAGTGATTTCCTTTCCTCTTTCAAAAACCATATCAAGGAAGGTCATCCCGCCCTGCCATATGCATGGGGTGTGACGATGCCTGATCATTGCACTCTTCCCTAAACCTGAACTACGACGTCATCGCATGCTTCTTGTGCATAGGGTGCGATGATGCTTAAAGCATAAGAAAAGTCAGATTTCACAAATGTTCTAGAAGGGAATCTTATAGAAGGTGAGGTGGCCTCCGATCGGTTTGGATCTTACTCGCTTCTCTGATTTGGTGGCATCATCCTAATCTCCTCATCCACCTCTCTTTAACACTATATAAAGAGGGATATCTGATGGAAAAGGATAAGGTTGAATAGGATAATATTTGCATGGAGAGTTCTACTTCCGATTATGCTTGAGAGCTTTTCTTTAGTTCTTCAAGTCAGATTGTGGACCTTATTCACTTAAGGCATTGGAGGAAAGGTGTGTGTGTTGAAGCAAAGAGCCATTGAAAGGGTACCTTGCAACATCAAGGCATGAGTTGTATTCTCCACTTTCCATTCATTTAATATAGTAATACATTTATTCCCTATATAAGCATCTCATCTTCTATTGTATAATTCCTTGATCATATACATAGACTGCATTAGAATACATATATCTTTGTTTTCCCTCTTTGTTCATTTGTGATTCTTAGAAAAAAATATTATTCTGAAAACCCAATGAAGGAGCTACAAGGATGACACTAGTGAGGATCAAGCGTCGTTTAAAAGGTATGTCACTTGTACCTCACTAAACTAGTTCATATGATAATGAAGTTTAAGGCGAACTGTGTATTATGTTTTGTTTTGTTCCAGTTTCCTATGGAAATTAGGGAGATCTGTTTGTGTCCGCACTTACATGTTAGTCTGATAACAATATTCCCTAAATTTGTTTTGGAATGGTAGGAATATTTGAATCATCGAATAAGCATATTTGAATATAGTTGGCCAATAATATCCATCTGAAATGATTCTATGGGCGAGCAATTACAATAGGTGAAAATTTTCCACCACAAACTCATGAAATTCTTTCAATATTTATTTGGATTTCAAATGATCTAAACATATAAACATAATTCCATCAATGTTTATTTGAAAGAGAACTCCTGAAACTAATACATACTAATTGGTTTTAATCTTTAAATCTCTCCTCTCTCTAGAAGAGATTTTAAGGGAAAATTGGCCAAAGTTGAGATAGAATATTATGTCCTTATACCACTTAGATGCTACTAGAGCTGACCTCTATATGAGTACACAACTCATAATGGGAGGAGAAATATTTATAGCTTCAATTCCAACCATAAATTTTAATAGTCCTTACCCCTTAACAACTTTCATAGGTTTAATCTCTATATCATACTCTATAAGATTTGTCAACCAATTTTCCCATATACCTTCTCTAATTTTTTGATTGAGAAATATATTGACAGGTGAGTGTGGTACATAAGCAATGATGTTAGCTGACAAAATGTAGGTCCATAAATGAGATATTTCCTTGACCAAAGAGAGGGATTTATTTTCAATCATAGAGTAATTCACTCCATAGTTGTGCAAGTATTTGCTCATGAAAGTGATTGGAGGTTCTTCTCATTTATCATTTTTCTAAGTGAGGATGGATAAAACTATTTCCTATGAATAAATTGAATATATTATGAAATATTTATCAAAATAAAGACTAATAAGAAAAGGAGTCATAGTGATTACATGTTTGATTTATGAAAAATCCCTTTGAGTTTTTGATGTCCATTCAAATTTCTGATCCTTGTTAAGTAAATAATTTATTTTCTTAACAATCGTGGCATAATCTGGAACGCATATTCATACAGAATTTATCTTTCCAAAGAAATATTGCACTCATTTATGAGGAGTGGGAGGATTTAAGTCATTTATTTCCTTAATCCTTTTTGGATCAATGTATATTTCTTCGTTTCTCACAATATGACTTAAGATCTTACCTTATGATATATATATATATATATATATATATATATATATATATATATATGATATGCCATACATATTGCACCATTTAAATACTTGTATGATATGTTTGAAATAGATTTGTCTTAATTTTGAATGAACCATCAAGTCATATTGATAATCTACCATAAAGTTTCCAATTAGATCATTAAAAGAATGATCCATTGCTCTTTGAAAAGTCATACCAACATTATTTAGTCGAAATGGCATACAAACATAAGAATATATTCCCCGTGGTCTAAAAAATGTAGTCTTTAGTCTATCCTCTTCATCAGCAAGGACTTGATTATATCTAGAAAATCCATCTAGCATAGACATCAATGTTGAACCAGTGACCTGCTGCAATAACATCTCCATATTTGGGGGACGATAGTTATATTTGATACTTTCTCTGTCGAGATCTCTAAAAATCACACAGATATGAATCTATCCATTCTTATTTCTGACTACCACAAGATTTGAAATCCTTTATGAATGTCAGATTGACAAAATTATACCAACTTTCTTCAATTTTTCCAACTCCATTTTCAGCGTGCTAAGTCTTATGATTTTCACGACATTAAGAACATGGTAAAACCCTATATAGATGATCTACCGATGCATTCTATGCATGGTCAAGATCACCCGACATATCTATGATCCATTTTCCCATTCTCTTGTTATTATCACATACGTTTGAATCCACACAAATGTGTTTTTTGTGTGGAATTTGGACGACTTCTTGGTTTTATCGTGTCTATACATGGGATTAGGGTAGAGTCGTTGAAGTTTGAGGATATTCTCAATTTACCTCCTCCTTCCACACTACACCAACTCCAAATTTTGCAAGGGAAGAGAAACTTTTTACGTCAATTCATTCCCAATTACGTTGAATTAACGAAAGGATTTACTCGGATTCTCAAGAAAGGTTACGATTTTGTATGGAACAACAGTACCAACAAATCCTTTGAATCTTTGAAAATCGCCTTAACCTGTACACTACTGTTGTTTCCACTTGATTATAGTCGAGAATATTTCCTTATCTACTTCAGACTCTACCATTGCTATGGTTCTAGTCCAAGAGGATGATTCACACTATGAACATGTTATATACTATTTGATTCAGAGTCTCATGACTATCGAAACCAAATATTTACATGTGGAGAAATTGGCCTTGGCAACTATTCAAGTTGTTCAACATTTTCATCACTACATCTTATTACACAGAACCATAGCCATTTCCGATTGCAACCCCATGCAACACATCCTTACTCGACAATTGTTGGGGGGAAAGTACTCTAAAATGGATAGTTATTCTTTAGGAGTTTTATTTGGAGTTTGAATGCACCAAGTCAAAGAAGTCTTTGGTTTTTACCGAATTGATATTTGACCTTCCCTCTACTGAAACATAAATTGTGGCAAAGGATTCCTTACCTGACGAATCTCTTTTTCTGATCAGTTCTTACGACCTATGGTACAAAGATAATATCATTTATTTCCAAGACCAAACTTTTCGGCTTAATATTTCTAGTACATATCATCATTGTATCCAACATCAAGCCCATTAGTACATCATCCTTGGTGATACCCTTTACTGTCGTGGCATTGATTCCATATTTCGACGATGTCTCACCTACAATGAAGTTGAGAAAGCTTTGAATGTCTATCACTCTGGAGCATGTGGAAATCATATGTCTGGGTATGCCACTACCCAAAAGATTTTATGAGCTATTTATTTGTGGCCTTCATTATTTAAGGATTACATTACTGCCATCTAGAAATTCCACACTTGTCAAACTTACAACAATAAAATCCGATCTAACTCTGCTCCTCTTCACGCTTGAGTTTCCATTGGTCCATTCACTAAATGGGGTATTGAATTCATGACATGTAACCCTCACTCGAATGGGGGGCATGGATACAATATTGTAGCCGTGGATTATTTCACTAAGTGGACCAAGGTGATTCCTACATTTGATAATACCATGAAAACTAAAACGTTATTCATATAAAATCATATCATTACTAGATTTGGTGTCCCTTAAGCCATCGTCACCGATCACGGTAGTTTTTTTTCAATTTCATGATGTTTGAACTTACTAAGAAGTTGGTTATTCAAAATGAAAATGCAACCCCCTATTATACACAGGCTAATGGCCAAGTTGAAGCAATAAACAAAGTACTCACTATTATGCTTTGATGGATGGTAGGAATTCATAAGTCAAATTGGCACACAATGCTCTTTTAGACATTATGGTCCTATCGAACATCTGTTAAGTGTTCCACGGGTTTCACACCTTTCCAGTTAGTATATGGTATTGAAGCAATTTTGTCAATTGAATTTGAAATCCCATCTTTGAAACTAGTTGTCGAACTTCTCCCTAACACCTCAGCCAAAGAGGAATGTATTTTGTATTTGATGCAATTAGATGAAACCCATTGTGATGTTTCCTTAGTCATTGAAACTCATAAAAAGCATGTCAAATCCCAATATGACAAGCATGTCAAACCATGTGTATTTTCTAAAGTTGATCTAGTTCTTCTTTACTAACAAGGTCGTGACTTACTAGGGGCCAGTAAATTCGAGCCCATGTGGCGTGTTCCTTATATTGTAAAATGAGTATTGGAAAAAGGGGCTTATGAGCTAGTATATTACGATGGAATTCCTTTGAGTGAACCCAGAAATGGGATTTACTTGAAGAAGTACTATTCTTAAAATCATTTTTTCATGAGTGTTGTGTATTTTTAGTATATCATAGTCTTGTGTGTGTTTTTTGTTTTTGGTTCCACCTTTCGGTTGCTTACCTTGCATTGTGGTTGGTTTCCATATGTCGGTGTCTTTTCTATCCTATATCGGATTCACTGATGGTGCTAGTCGCAGTACTCAAAACTTATCATTTGCTACTTGGGCAATGGGAAATCTATGCACCTACGGATGAATTGATCATTCTACATCGTGTTTGCCTTGGTCATGCAACTAATAATATCGTGGAATACAGTGCAGTTATTGATTTGTTAACTTATGGCGTTTCACTTGGAATCTGTCATCTTATTATATGACTTGATTCATAGTTATTAGTACTACAGTTGAGCAACGTTTATTCCATCCGAAGTCCTACTTTTTTATGGGTATATTTACGAATTCACCTCTTGGAACGATATTTTGATTACATTGAATATCAACAAATTCATAGATGTCTAAATACATTGACATATGCATTGGCTAATTTTGTTTTAGGTAGACATTTGAGACATTTATATATCCAATCACACTTTTTACAAAAACAAGTAAGCCGACAGGAACTTTATATTTATGACGATAAAAATTTACAAAAAGTGTTTCGTCCGAAGACCAAAATATAAAAAATGTGAAGCTCATAGCTTCATGTACAAAAATAATCAAGGATGCTTCTTACTGTAGCAAGCGAATTCCCATGCTACTCTACGGAGAAAACCACCGATAGATGCAGACACACCCACTGTGTGGCATTGGTAGTTCCTAGGGAGCTCATCCACAGTGGCGTCAGGGACATCCATGGTTAGTCCCTCCAGGTTTTGTTCTATAGCCTCGAGATCTGCGACACCCACCCCTGCTACAAAACCTATTTCTCTACATATCTAGATGGGAAAAGATCCTGATGGACGATAAGGCCCCACATATGCATTGATGAGAGAAATCGATTAGTCATCGAATAAATAACAAAAAAAAACATTTTATATCATTAAAATAACAAAAACGTTATATAAACAAAATTTTCCTTCTTACCTATGTCACCCCACTGGGACCCATCAAGAAGAGCTAGATATGGATCTCCACATAAATCTACCCCGACATACGCATAATCTTCCACCATGAGCAGTTGATTCCTCAACTATTGGAAGAAGACGTCATCATATTTGACGATGGGAACACCACCATGTCGAGCCATGAGATCTACCCACCTCTTCATTCGTGGATCCTTTGGAGTGGGTATACCCCACTCCACCTGCAGACATAGGACAAGAACCCTCTCTAGAAATAAGGACACCAAAATGGACCCCTATCCAAATTGCTTTAACTGACCGTTTCGACACTTGGTAAGTTGTTTCTTCATACTTTTTGGGAACCCCTCACATTAGTTGAAGACCCTGGGCTCCATACATTCTATCGCATACTGAAATGGATCTACAAATCCATATGGGGAGCTTCACTCCCTGCCATGCAAGTAATGGTGTAAAGGATAGTCCATAATGGAAAATATTGGACATTCCTGATGGCTACCTTGCCTCTATGTTTCTCGGTACCTGGCACATAGTGGTGGCGAACGTAGTAATCCATAGGCTCACCTCCACCCCTGCTACCTATAAGACACACCTATGAACCACAAAGAGACAACCCTATCAGGAAATATATATCCTCTATATCTATTGTGAGTGTGTGGACACCCATGCAAAATGTTTTCTCATTCACATGCCACATGCGAACCAAGTACTCTAGTAGTCTCAACTAGCCTCTCATGCCCTGAATCCTAAAGAATTTTAGTAAACCACACTACCTTAGAGACATAACTGTCCATGGGGCATTCCCAATGAATTAATCCTCTTCTTCATGCTCTCTCTCGCACCACTCCAACATCTTGACCAAGGAAAGCCTGCCAAAGAACCATAAAATAAGATTAGAAAGATAAAATTATTTCCTGGAGGTTTTTTCTAGTTAGGTTTGTCTTTTTACATTTTTGGTTGTGGTCGTCATAGGGTTGCTCATTCACGCAATGCGTTGTCATCGCACCCTGACTATAGGGTCACCTGCGACGATCCTAGATCATCACAGTTCATGATATAGGGCACCTGTGACGATCTCAACATGCAGATAGCCCCAAAAAATTGACCCAACACACAAATTTGACTAATAAAAATCAATTTTGAAACCATGAAAAGATGAAGGAGAAGGAGATTACCTGTTTGATGAATACGATTCATGAAATGATCCACTGCAAACTCCGCTATCGAAAGTTGAAATTCAGGGTGAAAAAGGGCTTTGGAGCACTCTTTGGGTAAACTTGCAAATGAAATGGTAAAATGGTTTTTTTGGCCTATTTTATTGACTTTTATCATTTGTTATTTGAAAAATTATATTATTATCCATTCCCTAAAGTCTTAACAACTTGGAAAGTGTTGACCTATGAAAATTAAAAATTCTAGAGATGAGACGTTGGAACAAGGGTCCACCCCTTTTGGTTTTCTTTTGTATATTTTTCACATGTACATATATTTTTAGGGTTTTTCAGGAAAAAATTTGGGTAGAGTCTTAATTCTTTCTCATGCTCATGAAACCATGAGAATGTAATTGAGTAGTCTTTTTTCATTTTTTTGAACTGGTATTGGCAATATGAAAAATGAAACCTATGGAGTATCCTTTAAGCTCTTTTCAAGCTACCTAAACATGAAAATATGGTCGAGCGACCTTGTTCATTTCACACCCGTAAAAGTGTTTGAAGAAAACATCTTATGAGTGAAAGGTTATCCCTTTTTCAGTCTCGTCAGACTAAATTACGAAAAAGGCCCTGATGGAGTTCTCTTTAAGTGTTTTTCAAACTCTTTAAAATTGAAAAACCCTTGAGTTTTCTTTCCTTGGACTCATTAAACAAACATCGAAAGACCCATATGGGATCAAACCACTCCTTCTTAGGGTTCATTAAACATACACTGAGGGACTCATCTGAAGGATGAGATTACATCTACAAGAATATGTTATCATTCTCAAGCTTGCGTAAAAATAAAGAGGTACTCGCCATAAATGGTGGGGGAAAATTGGGAAATAAATGTGTCTCTATATTTGTGTTAGTGGCAATAATAGTCGCTCTTGAACATGACACCCCCCTTCATCATTGTATCTGGGTTGGGAAATCCATTTTTCTCTCGTTTGACCATCCACAAGTTCATATGTAGGGTCCTCCTTGAGTTAATGCTGCCAAGACAACTATCATGTCATTCATATGTTCAAGAGAAGCCCAACCTAAACAAGCCTTCTATCGAGTTAACCATCTGCAATTATAAAGTTTCTACCATGTCGGCCTTCCCCGAATCACTTCATACTCTGATCTACTTCAAATATGTTACATATTTCATGTCATTTATGGGGGATACACCAAGGCCCTCCTATGACGAGTCTTTTCCTATCAACTTCAACTCATTATCTGGGAACAAGACTTAGAAATCATTTAGTACCTTGATTTTGCATGCCTCAATGGAAGGTTTCTTCGCTTTCAACTATAAGTTCACATCATTGAGTCCTGATTGGAAGATTCCATCGAGTGTTCAACTTCAAATCATTTATTCACATTCGTTGGATTGTACTAGGGTACCTTGGGAGTCATTGACATCAATGGTGATTTCCCTCGCACTTGTTAATGGTTTTCATTAATGATTGGTAATTAAGTGGTTTCTACCATGTTCAACTTCGACACCTGTAATCACATGGATAGATTCATACTTAGAGATGATGGAAATGAAGACCCTGGATATTATCATTTTTGGTCCAGGTTGCAATGGAGTATTCATGAATTTATACTGACACATATATCTACTATGTATGTCTCCTGGCTATGTTCGAATTTGAATTCTTTTAGAGCATAGATCCACAATGTATTCCTGGTGGCTATGTCGAATCATGATGAAATGGATCCACAGTGTATGTTTAGTGGCCATGAATCACTTGACACTTATGATTAGAGTCACTTGTATTCTAAGCATGGGAATGCTTATCTCATAAAATGGTATATTATTATGCAGATGCTTGATTGTTTGCAGGTTCTCGATAGATGCGCTCCTTGTTTTTGACACACACATTATACAAAGTATTTTAGCTGTCACGAGTTCCAACTTCATACTTTGGGGGGTATTCTGTTACACATTATTTTGGTCACCTCAGTGGTCAAATGACAACATGTGTTCGTGTTCCCTAAAAATATTAAAAGAAGACTTTATCCATGAGAAGAGTGATTTGCTTTCCTCTTTCAAAAAGCATATCAATGAAGGTTTTCATTCCATGCCATATGCATGGGGTGTGATGATGCTTGATCATCGTACTCTACACTAAAACTGGACTACGATGTTGTCACATGTTGCTTGTGCATAGGGTGAGATGATGCTTAAAGCATAAGAAGATTCAAATTTCACGAATGTTCTAGAAGGGAATCTTCTAGAAGGTGAGGTGGCCTCTGATTGATTTGGATCTTACTCACTTCCCTGATTTGGTGGGATCATCCTAATCTCCTCATCCATCTCTCTTTCACACTATATAGAGAGGGATATCTCATGGAAAAAGGATAACTTTGAATAGGATAAGATTTTCATGGAGAGTTCTACTTCAGATTATGCTTGAGAGCTTTGCTTTAGTTCTTCAAGTTGGATTGTGGACCTTCTTCATTCAAGGCATTGGAGAAAAGGTTTGTGTGTTGAAGCAAGGAGCCATTGAAAAGGGACCTTGCAACATCAAGGCATGGGTTGTATTCTCCACTTTCCATTCATTTAATATAGTAATACATTTATTCCCTATATAAGCACCTTGTCTTCTATTGTATAATTCGTTGATCATATACATAGACTTCATTAGAATACATATATCATTGCTTTCCCTCTTTGTTGGTTTGTGATTCTTAGACAAGATTATTATTCTACAAACCTAAGGAAGGAGCTACAAGGATGACACTAGCGAGGATCAAGCATCATTTAAAAGGTATGTCACTTGTACCTCACTAAACTAGTTCACATGATAATGAAGTTTAAGGCGAAGTGTGTATTATGTTATGTTTTGTTCTAGTTTCCCGTGGAAATTAGGGAGATCTGTTTGCGTCTGCACTTACCAATTAGTCCGATAAAAATCTTCCCTAATTTTTTTTGGCATGGTAGGCATATTCAAATCATCGAATAAGCATATTTGAATATAGTTGGCTAATAATATCCATCTGAAATGATTCTATGAGCGAGAAATTATAACAGGTGAAAAATGTCCACCACAAACTCATGAAATTCTTTCAATATTTATTTTTATTTCAAATGATCGAAACATATAAACATAATTCCATCAAAGTTTATTCGAAAGAGAACTCCTGAAACTAATACATACTAATTGGTTTTCATCTTTAAATCTCTCCTCTCTCTAGAAGAGATTTTTAGGGAAAATTGGCCAACGTGATTGATAATTAGTTCTAAATCACCAATAGCCACTAGATCTTTCACTTCCATTTGAAGGGATAGGGTCAGTTCTTGGATTAATGATTCATACTCTACTTCATTATTGGTGCGGGGGAACTCTAACTTTATTGCATGTGGGTAAATGCATGATTGAGAAATTTTGTTCACAAAATACGAATTCCAATTCCAAACTTAGAGAAAGCACCATCAAATGATATTTTTCAAAAACCTTGAAATAAATTTTCTTGATTTTGCTCGGGAGAGTTTAGTTGTTCTATGTTGAAAACAACATAATTCTCGACTCTAGTGTCTACATAGTTATGCATCATTTCAATTTCCTTTTTCTTGAATGATATTGGTTTTCTATTTTCTGAAGGAACTCTAAATCTTGTTTTGAATCATCATGCAACTCCCATTATTCATTATATATCCACCAATAATTGAGCACCAATCTCTACCCAGGAGAACATCATACGCTGGAGGTAGATCAACTACTATGATAGTAAACAATGTAATAATGTGGGGTGTTGCACTTATCCATGTACACAAATCTTTAATTTCTCCATAAATTAGAACGTTTCTCGAATAAATGACACATATACTTTCACCAGTTCCATAGTACTTTGTACACTCTATTCCAATATATTCCATTACAAATAATGGTTGATATTGTTATTTTATCCACTATCCACCAAACAATTGTGCAATGTAAAGTCAATATTCTCTAAAGATATGTAAAATTGTGGAACCTTACCTTTTGTTCTTGCCAATGTGATATTTTGTTGTTGTCTTCTGTTTATCACAACTATTTCTATTCTTGAATTCGTATAATCCCATATCTTCAAAAAATTATTTCTTTGTTGGGGTATCTTAACTACTTCCATGAATGATATGGTAATATGAATCTTAGATAACTCATCAAGCAAGTTATAGTTCATTTTCAATAGTGTCTTCATATGATTAACAACTGGTTGTTGTTTTGTTGGCTTTTTCTTTTTCTTTTTCTTGTTGTTCCATTGTCTTGAATTCATTTGCTTGAGTCCTGGTTTGAACAACATTGTCTTGTTGTGAATATTCGTAATCTTCTTGTGCATAAAAATATGAAACTATGATGAATTTTCTTCCATTTTCACTGATTCGAAGACTTCATCTTGATCATTTATTATTTCTTGATCAAAAGGCTCATTGTTTTGAATAAAATTTTCTTCTTCTGTAATTTCTTCTAGCACAACAACATTTTGATTTGGGATTCTTGGTGCTCTTGGTCTATGCTCTTCAATTATTTGATCCATATCATTTATACCTCTTTGACCCAGTAGTGGGGCTCTCATGTTTTGATGTGGAGGAATGAGATTCTCACTCCTCTTGAGTTGAGTGATCTCATTATGCATTTGTCAAATAGTCCTAAGCATTTGAGAGATTCATATTTTTTGTCTAGTCTATTAAGGAGTTTCAAGATTATTTCACACATTAGGGGGGAAGCCTTGAAGAATCCCTCCCTCTATTTTTAAAACTTCATAACTTCTAGAGGTGGATGTTCCCTGGGATGAGAACCCCAAACTTGTCATTTGTCTTTGCACTTTTCCAAGAATAATATTGGGATGAACATTAGTTTCTAGCATGTATTATTCCATTTCTATTCCATTTTTAATTGTTTCATTTAATGAATTTATTTGTGAAACTCTTATTTCATAGTTAACATTTTATGGAATGTCATTCTTGTAACATCCAAATATAATAGAGGCATTTGGGTGTTTTAGATTTGGGATTTGATTCAGTGTCTTGAAAAATCATAAATTAAAATCCCTTGTTATTTCACCTTTTTGAAGATGTATTTGGGTGAATTGAGTAAGTAGACTATGATATGCAATATGATGTTCATATATGGTCATGAACATATCTTCTGTATCATCAAACAAGCAAATTGATTGAGCTAGGATAGAAATATACTAGTTATAGGATGGGCCTATAAAAGTTTGAAGAAATACTCTAACCATTACATCAGGATGTTCAATCAAATGAATATTACAAATACTGAGGATTTTATCCATATGCCTTTTAAGATCCATAATCCTGTTACCGTAAATTGTGCAGACTAGTTCTAGCTCTCTTTCTTGGATTTCTTAGTCTGTCTTTTATTTCTCCTTAATCACTGGGAACTTAATTTATTTTTTCTTCTCGATCATAGGGGATTCACCTTGTTGGCCAATATCTTATCACATTCATCCATAAAGGGGTTTGTTTAATTGTGAAAAATAAATTCAATATGTTGTAGTTATTAGGGGGGGTGTGGGGTCTCAGGGGGTTTATAGGTATTGGGGGGTACATAAGGTAGTATCTAGTAAAAATAGGGGTTTATTTTATTAGAAATATATATTAGGAGGGGGTTAAACAAAAGGGTTTTGAGAGGTATTTACCAATATCTAATAAAATTAATAGTATTCTTTAATATCCCATGAATGAAGGCACTATGTCACGAGTTCATTGAGTGAATACCCCATGTTCTCGATCACCCATGATTATTATACTCCTCGCTTCATATGTTGTATTTTTGGTTTTGTGGTTAACCTAAAATTTCTTACTTATACTTCTTGTTAATGGACCTTTGTATGATTCCAAATTTTAAATATTTATTGATATCTTCTTTGTATTAAGGCTATTGCTATTTCTTCTTCTCTAGCAAGAGCTTCCCATGTTCATTCAGGCTCTTCACAACTCATTTTTGTTGTTATAGTTAGGTCATACAACTAATGCATGATACTTATTTGATATATAATTCCAACATGTATTTGAGGTTGGTTAGGCTATGGTAGAGTCATCCGATTTTATAGTCTACGAAACCACCCTTTTGTCTATTTCCCAATGGAATCACCAAAAATGTTGATCTAAAAGGTTGTTTTACAATATTTAAGATAAAATCATGAGGACAAATCCCTCTGCATTTTTGAAAAGGCGGTACTCCTATTTCTTGACAATATGCAAAGATATAAAATATTCCTAAGAAAGGACCAGACTTATTCTTGAAATGAATATTCACATGCAAAGAGTACTTCAGAATGGACCATGTATCTCACAACAAGTAAATATTCACACTACAATACAAGATTATAAAAAAAAAAAGTATATCATCTCATAGAACGAAATTTTCATCATAACATTAATCAAAGTAAGATACATTATTCAACACAAGAAAAGAAAATAAGGACCGCATATGGAAGATAAATTTAAATGATCATTCCATTAAGATCCAAAAAAGATTTTGATAGACACACATTTCAAATATTGTTCTTAGAACTTAATGTATGAGAAATCATTAATGTTATGTCTCAAATGGTTATTTCAGAACCTCAAAAATAATAGATGCCTTTGTAAAAATAAAAAATAATGTCTGAAATTTCATGAAAAGTAAATTGCATTTTCCCTTCAAAGAGGACTAGTATTGGGCTCTCATGAACCATGAAATGAAAGAAATACATGGAAGATGAAAAATGAGATGGTTAGAGGTCGACCTTTGGTTTTCAAAAATTCTAAAAAAAAAAAGAAAATGAAAAGTGACTACTGACTGAGGAAGAAAAAATGGCGAAAGAAATAACAAGGTAACGACTCGACTTACTATGATGGAAGTTCTGAACCCTTATCTTCTTGTTTTGGTGTATTTTATAGGTTGTTATTGTGCTGGAGGTGGCATAACTGAATTACCAACTTCTTGTTAATCTGTTTTGGTTATTTTATCCAAGGCCTTCCTTAACTATTGTTCAATGTACTCTCTATTTGGAGCAACCATTATCTCATGTTTTGTCTTGGTTTCAAATAACTCACTTTCCATTTCTCTTAGATCAAGGCTCAACTGATGGAGTGTGTCCTCAATGTCTTCAATCTTGTTTACATACCAGACTAACCATCTTTCCACTTATTCTTTGGAGCACTTAATTGAATCATTAAATTCATTGACCCAGTCAACTTTTAAGGCTTCCAATTGTTATTGTAATTTCTCCTTAGATAAGAGCATTATATCCATAGTTAAATGTGTGCCCTTAATCTCCTTAGTCAAATAAATAAGTTTTAAAAATACATCACCTCTTTTAATGTTGATGACATCACATTCACATAACATTTCCCTTAAGCATTTAATTCTCCTTAAGCATTGATTTGTTTCATATAGGTCTTGGAAGGAAGATGTTGATCTATTCTATGAAATTCACTTGAACTTGAAAATTTCATCGAAACTGTGCTGATTGTTTCTTTGTAGAAACCCTCATCATTTTCCAAATATTTTTAGAGATATTCTTTGAAATGAAACGCCCTTGTTGAGAATGTAGTTGAAATTGTTTCTAATTCCCACATATCAAGGATCAAGGATATTATTTTCTTAATACTATCTCCAAATTATTCTCTTAAAGCTACTAATAAACGTGATGAACCTTTCAACATGGAGCTAGTTTCTAGTACATCTTCGAGACTGCACATTGGTTGTATAAAAATGAGGAGATTGACGAATAAATGTTTTGGAAGAAAAGGTTTTTTCAATTCCTTTACCATTTATTTTAATATCAAATTTTCTTTCTATATATCATAAATAGACTCTTTTAAGGCTTCTCCATTTGCTTCATGAAATTGTGAGATTTTCAAGTTGAATCCCATGCAAATTGATCTATGATTTCCACTTCTTTGAAACTTTTTTATTCTTCAAGTTAACTTTTTCAATTAAAATGTTTTTGTGATTCTTATGGTAGGTTGCATGGGGCAAACTAACAGAATCTGATTCAAATATCTATGTCACTTCAGAAGCTAGTTCTTCATTTATAACCCTGGTTTCGATCATCTTCTATTTTTCCCAGCTGGACTCTTCTACCAGGCCGTCAGCTTCCATATCTTTGGGAATCCCTTCAGTGTTAGGTAATTATTGTCCTTATTTTTGGACTTCTCTTTTTCTTTTAATAAATGTATGAATAGTGTGAGGTTTTTCAATTGTCTTTTTGTTAGGGTCCTTGTCTCCATTATTATCTAAGTTTCCAGTGGAATAAACTCTCTATTCTTCACCTCTACTTTAGAGTTTGGTCTTTTTCAAGGTACTCTTATGTGATACATTAGGTGAATTTGGGTTTTTATTTGTTCCTTCTTTACCCCATTTCTTGTAGTACTCATTTGTGCTAGCCAATTCCTCAATATAATCTAGGGTATTTTCAACAGATTCTTCAGGAAGATTCTGGTTTTATACCACTCCTTCAAATTACAAAGACTTACTAAAATAAGAAACAAATCCATTTAAAGACATGTGTAATGAAAACAAATCTTTTAGATCAAAACCCTGGATCGACTGGACTTGGTTTAAGATAAGTCGGTTAAATTCATTTGCATATTCATCTAAATGAGAGATGTTCTTCAAAAACATCTTACCAACTTTCCACGGTATTGGGATAAATTGTTTTTTCTTTTTCTCATTGAATAAATGTGCCTCGTATTTATATTGTATACATACTTCAAAGATGAAAAGTCTGTCAGAAATATAAAATGGTGATAGAAATGGTTTTCCATGGAATCCATATAGTCTTAGAAAAGTAAACTCTTCCATAGCTTCAAGAAAAAAATTCTCTGACAGATTCCAATGATAGTATGGATGGGACCATGAATTATATTCTTAAAAGAGAACATACAACTATTTTCCACTTCATATAAATTGTATGGGGCCTTGTGCCTCCATAACAATGGATACTAGAATGAAACAAGCTATTTCTTGAAGTTATCAATTTTCACTTTGGAAAAATACTCAAAGATATCATAATAAACTATAACAAAAACTAAATATCATTTTTTATGGAATTTCTTGTTTTTTATAAGCCCCCCCAACTAAAATGAAATCTCGTTAGAGATAATGCGAGCCCATTCAATCACAACATTTTCATGAATTGAATGATGGAGAATATATACAATATATTTGGGCACTGAGGTCATAGATTACTATTCAATTATTCTAGCGAATAACGAGGGAAATTCTTTATACGGGTAATTTAAGAATCATACCTCAACCTAAGTAGAACTGATGTCACTCCTTGGGATTGTGAGGAAACTTTCTAGGAACTGCATTCCTCCTCTGACTGCCTTAAGAAACTCATCCACTTTTGCATTCTCAAATATAACCGTAGGTTCAGGAAATCACAACATCCTTCTTAACACTAAAGGGGCCAGAGAAATGGATGGTTTTCCTTATATCTGGATAATTATTCTCTCCATATCGAACTTGTCTTCACATCAGATGAAAAACTCTTTAAAATCATCTACTTCCGACACACACCCAATCAATGCAATGCCTAAGTTCCAAACTTTAATCATATCCTTTTCTTATTTTGGGAGAGATGAGTACCACATGCCTACGACCACTAAAACTGGTGGTCTTCCCATCTAAGGGTGTTGACAATGTCACTAAAATATAAGTCCTTCCTTTTACTTGACATGTCTTTACACAAAATTCCTTCTTTTTAATGAATTAGTGACACTCATATCAATATAATATTTAACAACTGCACATTTAATTCTTTAATTACTTTTACCATGTATTGACTTGATTATTAACTATTTTGTCTCTTATTTCGAAGTTGCCAATATTCACAGTCCGATTTTGTATTTATAGAAAATATTTTATGAAAGTCATGCCACTTAATAACGATATTGAATTTACACAAGTGGTAATTGATGTAGTGGTGGGAAATAAATGTCATCGGGAAGAGTGATATCATACCGGGGAGTATGAAAAATGGTTAAGTATGGAGGTGTGAAGTGAGGGATGGAAAGTGTATTATGGTGAATGTGGAAATGTCGGATGTGGGGTTATGAGATATGGAGAATGAAAGGAGAGATATGAGGGACTCCTGCATCTACCTTGACGAAATATGATAAGTACAAAAAGGTCTATTTTGTTGGTTGCATAAATAAGTGAGTCATTTAGAGAACACGGAAATGCAAGATTTGGGGTTGAGGGTATAGGGAAAAAGTAAATGGAATCGAAGTGAGGACCCTGCATCCACATTTGGGAAATTGGTTAAGTATGAAAAGGTAAAAGGTGTGTTATGAGTGATGTAGAAATAGGAAGGGTCTATTTGAGTGTTGTGTGTTTGTGGTTTGTGGGACTTGGGTATTTGTGGGGTGAGGGATAACTTGGCATTCCACAACATGACATCCACAACAAAGAAAATGGCTAAGTGTTGGGATTATTGGGCGAGGAAAATAACTGAGTATGGACTTTCGAACTTGTGGGTTTGAAGACCTGTCGACTTGGTGGTATCTCTCTCTACAACCTACATATTTTTAAATAAAAATGACTAAGTATGGGATATAAGGAGACAAGAAAAGAAAAATAAAATACTATGGGTGGACCTTTATACACTAACGTTGATCAAAGAATTAAGATCAACAACCCCCAAATCTTTGTATGTGTCCATCTATAGTTAGCTATAAATTTTGGTTATTATATTCAATTTACATCATTTACATATTACATCGCTTGGCCCACGAGATGGGGCTATGAATACACTAAGGAAACGACTTACCTAAATCTATATATGGTCTCCCAAACAATGTATGTGTTCTCTATCCATGTTACCAAATTCCAACAAAAATTCCAATCTATAGTCTCTCATTCCCCATTAGCTTGCACACCTCAAGGAAGTGTACCCCCTTCTCCACACCACAGTCCCTTGGGATCTCCCACTTCCCTTCTAGGGATCCAACATAAGATGTCCAAGAAGTATCAGAGAACAATGGCTCCAAGAACTCCAGTTGAATTCAAGAGTCTCTAGGTACCCTCTAGGCTTCACACCTTGAGAAACCACCCAAGAAATTATCACTCAAGGACTCTTACCTTCTTCAAGGAAATCAAAGGCTCATTATTTTATATACAATCATATGTATTTCACCAGAATAACCTCTTGTCAGATATGTGTAGAGCTATGATGGAAATTTGATTAATTAGATTATTGGTTACATTTTTATTTAGATCTTGCATCAAATAGATATATCATATGATTTTATTTAAACCATAGAAAGATATCGTAATATAAATTGAGGTCTATTTTGCAGCTTTAGAAAATAGTAGAGAGACAACGTTAAAGATATCAGGCGAGTAGTTTGAACCTTTTTTTGGTCATCAAATTGTTTCTTTAAAATATGAAAAAATGAAATACAAAATGTATAGCATTTAGGTCATAATTTATCACCACAATTATCTATGCAAATTTAATATGACTCTAAAATCAATGGGTGTTTTATTAATATGTATTTTAACTCGATGGGTGTTTAGAGTGTGCTCCATATGGAGATCTCTTGGATGCCTTGAATTTCTAGGGTATATCTAGGTACACCCATAGAGGCTATAAAAAGAGCTAGGGTGTGCTTGAAATCAGAATGGTGAAGGGATACATATGGATGATATAAAAAAACCTAGAGGGAAACGGGGTTCAACCAACCCTAGGTGAAAATAACTTACAACTTGAATATACTTGAGTAATATTTGTAGGTGGTTGTCCCTGAATAAAGATGAAGGGATTTGAAGATGATACAAAGTAGAAATTTAGATACAAACACTAGGATATAATGTCATTCAACCTTGAAATATCCCTAGATATCAATCGAAAGACCCTTCAATAACCATGGATCGAGATGAAATGAACGTTTCATATTTGACAAAGAAAACTTAGATTTTTGGATCCCAAACATATGCAACAAATCATTTTTTTCTAGATCTGATCAAATATAGACTCAAAAGGTGTGCATGAACAACCTACCTCCTTGCAATATTTCTATATGTGGAAACACATGAAACAACTATTACTTGAACATCTATGCCTTTTATCTTATTCAACTTCCTAAAATTAACTCCTTTATGAATCTTTATATTATATTTTCAGTTGTCGCGAATTATGGATCTATTTTTCCTTCCCAGATTCATGCATGTGTGTCATCCAATAACACATTCCGAAATAGATTGAATAACCCTCCACAACAACAATGGCCACAACAACCTTTGTAATAATGATCAACATGTAAAAGAATATCACATGTGGGAGGTATGAAGGCCGATTTGAACACTGCAGCACAAGCCTACAATCAACTAAATGAGATTCAATCTCCACACAAACTAATCGACCAACCCATGATTGTAAGGCATGGGGTTGGATCCTTTAAAATCGTTTCCAATATCACTCAGTCCTCAAGTACATTGTCTTCCCCTATAATTTTATTCCAATTTTATTGTTGTCCCAACTATTCACCAATTAAGAAGGCATCCTACCTTATCTTATTTAGGTTGCAAAGTTTAAAATTCACTCTTTATTGATTTTGATATAAATTTTTCCATGGATTCATGGTCATACTTTTACAATTTAAACATAAATACTTGTAAAATATATATGTTAACTATTTTCTTTTAATCCTGAAATAATATTGTTTATAAAATTCTTGCTAATGTATTGTGAAACCCTTGTGAAGTTTACGCAATGATCTAGTACTGATTTGGATTGAAACTTGTTGTGAGTATGTTGGTAGCGAATAAGAAAAGATGAGCGATCAACTCACCTTATAAGTCTCCAAAAGAGGCCATATCATTAAGAGTGCAAAAGAGCCATGATATTTAAGGCAAACACAATAAAAATGAAGTGTGATCGGTTTAATGACTAGATACCAAATTGTAAGGAAAAAAAAAGAGACTATGGAGGGATGATACAATGGTATCAAAACCATGGATGCAAGTGGGATAGTCATGGATATATGTAACATCAGTGTGACATAAAGGTGTGGGGAAATTACGATTAGATATGTTGCATTTTGGCTCTGATAACCCGTAACAGACATTATCTAATGAAAATCAGGGTTTGTGTGTATCTTCAACGGAACTGGATATAGTAGCGCAGATGCCAAGAAAGGGGTAAAAATACAACTTGGAAGAAGATATCCAATGATACCCACAAATGTATTTAAAAGTAACTACAAACCCATATGGAAACCCAAAATAAAAATGAAGGTAGAAACCTAAGCCATCGTGGTATTGACGACGACCGCCTTCCCCACCCCTTGGAGAACGATCACCTACACCAGGACCTTCTCTTCTCTTCGGCCTGAAGAGTACAATACTCTTCTATCTTCCTATCGAAAGATCTGCACCCACAGTTTTCTTTACGCAATCCTCCTTCCTATTATTCGGAGGATCGGAACTTCGCTACCCACGATTTCAATTGTTATGCATTACCTCCTCGGATCCCCGAGACTCGAGATGTGTCAGTCAACGTTGACTTTCCTCCTCCTCTATCGGGACCTCGCTCTATCGCCCTTCGCCGATCGGAGCACCAAACACTCGAAGTTCAAACTCCCGAGATCCGATGTGCCGAGATGTCGACAACTTCGTGATCTCATTTCCTCGGACTCTCGCTATTCACGCTGCCGACTGATTCCAGCCTCGGCCTCCGATGCCCGAGACGCCGAAAACCGAGTCACCAGTCACGTCACCCCTCTCATGGTCCCCACAATCTACAGAATTCCTCGGAACCCCGTTCTTCGTGATCTCCACGGCCAAGTTTCAACTCGCTTCCACGCGAAACCCCGATATGTCCGATTCACGAACAGAGTCACGCTCCTCGTGATTTTCGTTCAACGCCCCTGCTCTACCGGACTTCGAACTTCTTCGCCTCAACTGTAGACTTCACGTCCACTCTCTCCTTGAACAATCCCCGAACAAGAAGTGTCTCTCCCTGAGACTTATCCATCCATCTGCATCTAGCCTATGCAACCTGCTCACGCACAACTTTTCTCCGCTGTCCTTCGACAACTTCGAAGACCTATTACTTCTGAGCTTCCACATCTTCAATTCCCTCAGGAAGAAGCTCTTGCACGCAATCCTTGCAACAAATCTTCAACAACTCCTAAGTGTTGAAGTCTTCTCGACTTTGCGCACACCTGCAGCAACAGTCTTTCACTTTTCTTTGCTCAGAATCACAACTCTAAGACTTCTTCTAGCCCACGCACACCTTGCACGGCTTCAATGATAAACCTGCACTTCTGAGAACTTAGAACAAAAGATTTCTCTACTTGAACCCTGCAGTCACGCACTCCTTACGGACAAATTCAACTGCACTCCTTGCAGGAATTCTCTGGTTCAAGATAGAGGAACAATCGAAACTAATTCCCTGTTCTCACAGACTTCATTTCAACCATTAAATCACATACACAGCATATAAAAGAAAATGTATGACAAGAAGCAAATACTCATGAGCCTAATATCATCAATACACAAAGACTAACACAACCATGGAATTGAATCAAAGCTCTTTTTATTAATTCAATGTCTGTACATGGAAGTTCTTCATACACTTCTCTGCATGCTCTTCTGCTTCTGTTCTAGCCTCTTCGATGGTTGATAATACAATGTACAAAGGAGGGTGTCTATATCCCGTTTCCCTCTCGAGCTCTAAAGCTATCAAATCTAGAATTAAATGTTCTATCTACTTTACATTAAATTCATTAAATGCCTCATCTACCTAAGGACGTGAGCTTAAAGGCTCAAGGTCCATTACAATATAAGTGCGCTTCATTAAATCAATGCATTAATGTTTCGCGCAACAATATCAAGGTGCTTTCAAAAAATAAAGTTATGCTGGCTTGTCCAGCTGTCTCCCGCTTTCGTGTTGGCTCGCTTGACGTGGGCGATGCTCCTGCATCATACTCTCTGGCTTGAAAAATTTCATGGGCTCCTATCCATGAGTTCCTGCACGGTCTGTCCATGATTCTGGATCACTGCCTCAGTTTCCCAGCTGGCATCCTCCACTGGATGGTTCTTCCATTTAACCAGATACTCAAAATATTGCTTCCTTCTAGTCCTTCTACCCACTCTCTTGTCCAGTATGCAATCCATCTGTGACTTTTCTGCAACTGGCAATTGCTTCGTCCACTGGATCATTGGCTCCTCAGTTCCAGTGTCTGTTTCTCCAGCCTTGTATGGGTGTAAGTCTGCTACATTGAATATCAGAGATATCCCTATGCCATCCGGCAATTCAATCTCATACGCATTTTCTCCGAATTTCTTCAGGACTCTGCATGGTCCGATTTTCTTCATCTTGAGTTTATTATATGCTCCCCTTAGGAACCTTTCTTTCCTCAAGTGTGCCAGAATCAGATCGCCAACTTCAAACTAAAGTTGCCTTCGATGTTGATATGCCTTGCACTTATACTCCTGATTTGATCTCATCAGTCGTTCCTTCACCTGACTGTGAAGTTCCTGCATTGCCTCAGTAAACTCTTCTGCACTAGAACTGCTAGTCACAGTCTGTTCTGACTCCCTGAGTTCAGAAACCCCTCTCAGTTGTGTCCCATACACAATCTGAAATGGACTTTTGCCTGTACTCCGATTCACCGAATCATTGTACGCAAACTCTGCCTGTGGCAACACATTGTCCCGACTATTGTGGTGCTCTGTCACCAAGCTTCTCAACAAGTCTCCCAGACTCTTGTTGACTACTTCTGTCTATCCATCCGTCTGAGGATGATAAGAAGAACTAAATGCCAGGTTAGTTACTAGCTTCTTCCATAGCGTCCTCTAAAAATGAACTATGAATTTGGTATCCCTGTCCAAAACTATACTTCTCGGCAATCCATGGAGTCTAACAATCTCCTTGAAAAACAAATTTGTGATGTGCGTCGCATCGCTGGTCTTCTGACATGGAATAAAATGTGCCATCTTCGAAAATCTGTCCACGACCACAAAGATAGAATCAACTCCTCTTTGCGTCCTCGACAAAACCAATACAAAATCCATGCTAATCGCCTCCCATGGCCTCTCTGGTATGGGCAATGGCTGATAAAGACTTGCATTCTGCTTTTTCCCTTTTGAATGCTGACAAATTTTGCACCTGTCAACAAACCTCTTGACATCTGCTCGCATGCCCGGCCAAAAATACGATTCGCTTAACTTCGCAAACGTTTTGTCATGTCCAAAATGACCTGCTAATCCACCACTGTGTTTTTCCTTCAACAGGTTCTCCCTCATGGAGCAATTTGGAATACACAGTTGATTGCCTCTGAAGAGAAATCCTTCCCGGATCATGTAATCCATCCAAGGACTCTGATCTCTGAGAACTGGATTCTCAGCTGCCTCATATGCTTCTGCAAAATCTGCATCACCTGCATACATGTCCTTTAGGTTTTCAAAACCCAAGGTTTTAACTCGAAACTCCTGCAACAGCAAACATTTCCTGCTCAAAGAATCAAGCATCAACCACTTTGTTAGCAGTACCTGCAATATGCTTAATCACAAACGTGAAATTCTGCATATACTCTACCCATTTTGCATGTTTCTAATTCAACTTATCCTGTTGACTCACAAACTGCAATGCATGATTATCACTGTACAAAACAAATTCTTTTGGGATCAAGTAATGCCTCCACTTCTTCAGTGCCTGTATGATAGCATAAAATTCCTTATCATACGTGGAGTATTTTAGCTTCGCGTCATCCAACTTCTCGCTGAAATATGCAACTGGCTTGTCATCCTGACTTAAAACCGCTCCTATGGCATATCCGCTAGCATCACATTTCACTTGAAACGTCTTCTGAAAATCAGGCAACACCAACATTGGTTGCTCCGTGATCTTCCGCTTCAACAGATTGAATATTTTCTTAGCCTCTGTTGTCCAATGAAAAACTTTATGTCGCTTCTTTACTGTGTCCAAAATCGTTGCGCTAATTCCACTGAAATTCCTGATGAATTTTTGGTAGAAACTAGCCAACCCATGGAAACTTCTCACCTCGAAAACATTTCTCGGTGATGGCCAATTCTTTATCACATCCACCTTCTCTGGATCCATCTTCAACTCATTCGCCGAAATAACAAAACCCAAATAAATGAGCTCCATCTTCATGAATGAACATTTCTTCATGTTGATCAACAACTTCTCCTGTTGTAGCCTTCTCATCACAATGGCCAGATGTTTCAAATGTTCATCCTTTGTCTTACTGAAGATCAATATATCATCCAGATATATGACTACAAATTTTTCGATGAATTCCCTCAGGACTTCATTCATCAGTCTCATGAATGTGCTCGGTGCGTTTGTCAAACCAAATGGCATGACTAGCCATTCGTACAAACCTTTGTTTGTCTTGAATGTTGTCTTCCATTCATCACCTTCTCTCATGCGAATCTGGTGATATCCTCTTTTCAAATCTATCTTTGAAAAATAATTGGCCCCACTCAGGCAATCCATCAGATCATCCATTCTCGGTAGTGGAAATTTGTACCTGATGGTTATCTTGTTGATTGCTCTGGAGTCTGTACACATCCTCCAGCCTCCGTCTTTCTTCGGACTGAGTACTGTCGGTACAACACATGGACTCAAGCTTTCCCTGACTAATCCTTTGTCCATCAAATCTTGGACCTGCCTTTTGACCTCTTCATTCTCCTGCGGCGTTAACCTGTACGCGGCTTTATTCGGTAAACTTGCTCCTGGTATGAGGTCTATATGGTGGCTCACACTTCTTATCGGTGGCAAGGAATGAGCTAATTCGTCCACTATGATGTCAGCAAACCCTTCCAGCAGTTCCTGAACTTCAACTGGTAAATCATCCACTCTTGTGCTAGTCAGAACAATTCTCGGCTTCCTGACCACAAAGAATTGTGGATCTTCCTTTTTCTCCATCTCTGTAAGGAATTCCTTCCCACTCATGAGAAGTATTGTATTGCTTACTTCCAGCTTCACCTCTTTATCCTTTATTGGAAGCAACTTATGGGCTCTCCCATTCTTCTCCAGGGTATATGTGTTCATTCTCCCATCATGAATCACATTTCTGTCATATTTCCATGGTCTACCTAATAACAAATGACATACGTCCATGGGAATAACATCACACAAGATTTTATCATGATATCCCCCTATTTTGAACTCAACTAAGAATTGTTTGGTAACACTCACCCGATGTCCTTTCTGTAGCCACGAAATTTTGTATGGGCTCGGGTGATTAGTCGTTTCCAGCCCTAATTTTTCCACCATCTCGACTGCAACGAGATTATCTGTGCTACCATTGTCCACGATAACCTTGCATTTTATGTCCTTAGCTGTGCAAGCTGTTCTGAACAGTCTGGTCCTTTGAACTGAGCTTTTCACCTCCTTCTCAGGTGTCAATAGGACTTTATGCATCCCAAGTGATCTTCCGTTGTCTGCATCTTCTTTCTCAGCATCACGCCTCTGCGCTTCAGTGATGTGAGCTTCTCATGTATCTTTCTTTTTCTCTGGACACTCAAATGACTTGTGCCCATTCTTCCCACATGTGAAACATGTGATTACTCCTCCTCTTCCTCTACCTCGACCTCTAGTACGAGGAAGAGTGTTTGCATTAGCATAATCCTCTCGCTGATCATTCTGTTGTCCTCTCTGTTCAACATATGGCTGCCTCTGCTGTGAGGTTCCACCTCTTTCAACCTTTCCCTGAGGTTTCTTCCATTCCTCTTTGGGCTTCTGGTATTTCTCCTGGGAAACTACTTTGCCTCTTGGCTGACTTCTACCTCGCCCTCGCTAACCTTGCTTTCGGCTCAGCTTTTCTTCGGCTTTCAGAGCCATCTGGTACGCATCCTCTACAGTTCATATGGTCAGCATGCTCAATTCATCCTGAATGTCATATCTCAGACCATTCAGGTATCTAGCGACTTTCTCATCATCGCTCTCCCGATGACCTGCTCTGATGTTCAGTCGGTAGAACTCCTCAGTATATTCCTTGACTGTCATTAGCTTCTATCTCAGGTTCTGCATTCACCTGAATAGAGTGATTTGATAATCCCGCGGGATGAATTTCGCCTTCATCTTTGCGGTCATTCGATCCTAGCTTTTGATATTTTGTTTGCCTTTGCAGCGTCTGTCAGCTTGTAGTTCGTCCCACCACAATGCTGCATGTCCTTTCAAGCGCGTAACCGCATGATTGATCTTCTTATCCTCTTCGATATCTTCATAGTCGAAGTAGGTGTCAAGAGATCTTATCCAATCTAGCAGCTCTACTGCATCCAGACTTCCCTCATAGACTGGAATGTCCATTTTCACCTTCGCACCCATCCTTGCGATGGCTTTGATCAACCGTTCTATTGATGCCTCTTTTGTTGTGACCTGTTCTTCATGTCCAGCTTCTTCTTCAACTTCGGAATCACTAAGATCCCCAGCACCAACTCTGCGTCTTTATGATGTTTCCATCTCCTCAAGCCTTGCTCGAAGATCTCTCATCTGCCGCTCCATTTCTGGATTTCCTACTGGTCTACCTCTTCTTCTCACCTCCCTATCTTCTGGGTCTGGTGATTGTCTTTCTCTTCTGGGCGGCATGATGTATCCTCTCCTCTGCTACAGAAAGAAAAGAAATCCCTGCTCTGATACCACTCTAACGACGACCGCCTTCCCCACCCCTTGGAGAATGATCGCCTACACCAGGACCTTCTCTTCTCTTTGGCCCGAAGAGTACAATACTCTTCTATCTTCCTATCAGAAGATCTTCACCCACAGTTTTCTTTACGCAATCCTCCTTCCTATTATTCGGAGGATCAGAACTTCGCTACCCGCGAGTTCAATTGTTATGCATTACCTCCTCGGATCCCCGAGACTCGAGATGTGTCATTCAACGCTGACTTTCCTCCTCTGCTATTGGGACCTCGCTCTATCTCCCTTCACTGATCGGAGCACCAAACACTCGGAGTTCAAACTCCCGAGATCTGATGTGCCAAGATGCTGACAACTTCGCGATCTCGTTTCCTCGGACTCTCACTATTCACGCTGCCAACTGATTCCAGCCTCAGCCTCCGATGCCCGAGACACCGACAACCGAGTCACGAGTCACGTCACCCCTCTCGTTGTCCCCACAATCTACGGAATTCCTCGGAACCCCATTCTTCGCGATCTCCATGGCCAAGTTTCAACTCACTTCCATGCGAAACCCCGATATGTCTGATTCACGAACAGAGTCACGCTCCTTGTGATTTTCGTTTGACGCCCCTCCTCTTCCGGACTTTGAACTTCTTCGCCTCGACTGTAGACTTCACGTCCACTCTCTCCTTGAACAATCCCCGAACAAGAAGTGTCTCTCCCCGAGAATTATCCATCCATCTGCATCTAGCCTATGCAACCTACTCATGCACAACTTTTCTTCACTGTCCTTCGACAACTTTGAAGACCTATTACTTCTGAGCTTCCACGGCTTCAATTACCTCAGGAAGAACCTCTTGCACGCACTCCTTGCGGCAAATCTTCAACAACTCCTAAGTGTTGAAGTCTTCTCGACTCTGCACACACCTGCAGCAACAGTCTTTCACTTTTCTTTGCTCAGAATTACAACTCTGAGACTTCTTCTAGCCTGCGCACACCTTGCATGGCTTCAATGCTAAACCTGCACTTCTGAGAACTTAGAACAAAAGATTTCTCTACTTGAACCCTGCAGTCACACACTCCTTATGGACAAATTCAACTGCACTCCTTGCAGGAATTCTCTGGTTCAAGATAGAGGAACAATCGAAACTAATTCCCTATTCTCACAGACTTCATTTCAACCATGAAGTCACATACATAGCATATAAAATAAAATGTATGACAAGAAGCAAATACTCATGAGCCTAATATCATCAATACACAGAGACTAACACAACCATGGAATTGAATCAAAGCTCTTTTTATTAATTCAATGTCTGTACATGGAAGTTCTTCATACACTTCTCTGTGTTCTCTTCTGCGTCTGTTCTAGCCTCTTCGATGGTTGATAATACAATGTACAAAGGAGGGTGTCTATATCTCGTTTCCCTCTTGATCTCTAAAGCTATCAAATCTAGAATTAAATGTTCTATCTACTTTACATTAAATTCATTAAATGCCTCATCTACCTAAGGACGTGAGCTTAAAGGCTAAAGTTCCATTACAATATAAGTGCACTTCATTAACTCAACGCATTAATGTTTCGCGCAACAATATCAAGGTGCTTTCAAAAAATAAAGTTATGCTGGCTTGTCCAGCTGTCTCCCGCTTTCGTGCTGGCTCGCTTGACGTGGGCGATGCTCCTGCATCAGGTATCATGAGCACTAGGGCATGGGATCAATGGGTGTCAAACGAAACAAGAGACCAAGGGCCAAAAGACAGGGGATGACCTGATACAAAAAATCATTGGAGAAATAAAATAACGATGGAGATATGTTTGAAATATAGTTCTTGGGAAAATGTCTATAAATATAAATGGGCATTCTTCATGATACATTGGAATAGGGATGTAATTACTTGGGATATCAATATAAAACTAATGAGAATATGAGGTGCACACTTATGATGAAAGATGAAGGAAGAAGCACTATAGTTCCCCCATGAATTGATCACTATCTAAAAGTGTTGATATCAATTGCTTAGAGTGGAAGGACAAAGAGATATAGGAACAAGTTCCTTCAATGAAAAAAGAAAAATCAATGCTGGTGAGCCATCTAATCTACATGGTCTCACCTCAAACCATACATTGTTGGATCTGCAGGATGATACATACATGGGTTTTCCACTTCTCCAAACCCTATATTGAAATGGTGAACATAAGTTGAGCCTCTAGATTATGACACATGGGATGATTTATCATTAAAAAAACATAATATCTTTTGATCATTCACAAATCTGCCATTCACAAAGCTTATCCATTAGATTTATTGAACATATATATACATCCTTTCTGGCGATGAACCATAAATCAAAAATATAGATCTATTGAAATGGTATCACCACATGTATTTGTAGATCTATCATGGAAAATAAATTGTAATGCTAATATACCAAAGAATACACATATCTCTTCCCCTTTTCTAGGTGATATATAAATGGGCATATAGATTTATCATTGAAGCTACCTCTGCAGATGTAACCTAATTGGGAAGGACCATAATAATTAAGGGTTAGAATTATGATTTGATACCATATGTCATGACCCAAATTATAATAAATGTAAATACATATCTAAACACCACCATTTACAACCATTATTTGATAAAGGTAAAGATACATGACTAAAGATTACATAATTTATTAGAAGGAACATGTGGTGAGTAACTTACCTGAAAGCTAAAGGAATCAACTTACCCATGGATATCCATTCCTTGATCCAACATACTGAAATAGAGTGTGGGGGAAGACTCTCCTCCCAACCAACCCCTCAGTCATCATGACTAAGAGCCCTTGACCCCTCAATCAACTACTATTCCATCTCTTCTTAGCCTTGTGATCTGGATTTTATGAGAAGAACGAGATGAATACAGATTATATCAAAATATTCTTAACACAAAATAACAACTATACGATAAAGTTGGTTTCTATTCAATAAGGAAATATGTTGAAACTATAAAATGCAGTGGAAAACAAGCTTTCTAGAATGGTGGCGACTTATCTCTAAGAAGAGATGTGATAGTTGCGCTCATTTGCTAGAAGATGATTACAATGAGGCTCTCAAGGAATTTTTACAATAAAAATGAATGCAAAAAACCCTATATATCCAAAAACCTAACCCTAGGATATGAAGCGCCAAAAGTCATGTGGGCCCCGTTTGGGTAAGTTAGTACATCAACTTTCGAGGGTCATAACTTTTTCATATGGTATTCGCTTTAGGTGCACGATAGCCCATTGGAAAGGTCTATCTGAAGAATACACATGTTTCCCTTGGCAAGCCCTTCATATGTTGATTTTGGTGAGCCCTAAAAATGTTGTTTATGGCCTCAAAATGGCCCTGGAAGTCAGGGACCTGAAAATTAGGAAAAAACTGCCGAACTGGAAAATTGGAAAAATGAGTTAGTTGGAATATTGGAAGGCCATCAAAATCCATATGGATCAATCCTCCCCCCTTAGGAATAAATTCTCTCCATGGCTTTGAGTTCCCCCATTAGATGCATACGTTTCTACTGAATTTGGCCCCGGGTGAGCCACTTTCCTTGGTGCAGGAGTTGCCCTACTTTGACAAATCGATAAAGATGGATCCTTTGTTGGAGAGTGCCCTTGACCTGTTTACCCACAATACGATCACTGGATTCCTGTTGTATGCAGTCGGGTTTGAGCTCTCTTGGTGTCATTTTTTCTGTTATCTCTAAGGTGTCCAATAATGGTGGGAAATAAGGTCGAAGGAGATCCACGTTGAATACTGGGTGCAGGCCAAGGAAAGGAGGAATGTTGAACTCAAAAAAATTATCACCCACATCCTTGGTGATGGTGTATGACCCATAACTGAGTGGCCAAAGATTCTTATGGGGTTGGGTAAGGCGTTCTTTCTACAAATGCAATCAAACTTTGTCGCCCACCTAAAACTTATGTGGCACCTAGTGTTGATCATGGAACTGCTTGTACTTGTCATTAGAATTTTGTAGGATATCCTGAACCTATTGGCCGATGTGTTGGATTCGCTCAATGAACTAGGTGGATTTGTCAGCTTCATTTGGATCAGGATATGAGTCGGTCGAGGTGACCGCAAGGGGTATTGCAACATCTATGGGACCCAATGGTTCGAATCCCAACCCCATGTGAAAGGGGTTGTGGCCAGTTTATCTATGTAGGGCTCAGTTGTATCTATGATGTACATAGGGAAGACTCTCATCCCATGTGCAAGCGTTCTTGGAATTATACATGCGCAAGATATGCACGATCATTTGATTTACGACCTCGGTTTCTCCATATGTTTTGGGGTGGAAGGCCATAGATTTGTTGTGCTTGGTGTCTAGTAGAGACCAGAGGCTCGACCAAAATGTGTTGAGAAATTGACTATCCCAATCTAAGACAATGGTTTGTGGGATTCCAAAATGTACCCAGACTCGTTCAAAGAAGAGCTTGTGATGCTCTTCTTACAGGCAGCCAGAATCGCCATCTTAGACAAGCGATCAACAACCACAAAAACACAGTCATTTCCCCTCTTGGTGGACAAGAGGCTTGACATGTAGTCCATGGAGATGTATTCCCATGTGCTATCAAGAGTAGGAAGTTGGGTGTACATGCCCTTTTTCTTAGTGGTCAGTTTGGAAATAATGCAGAAAGTGTAGGACCTTATATACTTGCTGACCTCCTGTCGAAGTTTCGGCCAATAGAAATGTTTTTGTAGAATTTCCACTGTATTTTCGATGTCGAAGTGTCCTACCACCCGAATGTAGTGGAATTCCCAGATCATCTTCACTTGCTCACTTCATGGAACACAGATATGGCCCAAACGGAACAACAACCCATCCTAAATATGGAAATTAGCGACAACTATGTTTCGATCCAACATTTCGTAGGTGGTGGCGAAGTCCAGGTCTGTCTCATAGAGTTGGGGCCATCCATAGGTCTCATGGCCGCAAGAATCTAGCACCATGGTGAGTGTCGCGGTTGGTGCTTCTTGTTTTATACTTGATGTTGAGGTGGAATTGCTACAAGTATGTGGACCACTTATGATGGCATTGATTCTGCAATTTTCCCTATGTCTAAATGAACTACAATTGCTTATGATCAGTGTGGATGACTGTCTCCTTCCTAAGAATGTAATGTCTCCCTTGGCGACAGATTTTCACAATGGAGTACATTTCTTTGTCATAAGTAGGGTACTTATGGACAACATCTAATAGTGTCTCACTATGATAGGCCACGGGGTGGTCGTGCTAAGTGAGAATGATGCGCAAAGAATATTCTAAAGAATTTGTCTTGATATCAAAAGGATGTTGCAAGTCCGGTAATGAAAATTCCAGGGTTGAGCACAAGCACTGCTTCAAATCATCGAACACTTGTTGTTGCGACTGGCCCCACACAAATTTCACCTTACCACCAACCCTGGTTACCTAGCTGAGGGCCCATGCAATATGGGAGAACCCCAACACGAACCTGTGGTAGAAATTGGCAAGGCTCAAGAAGATTTGAAGCTCAGTGAGTGTGGTTGGGGCTAGACAGTCATGGCTGACTTGGATCTTGGCCAGATCCACATGTACACCATGTTTATCAACAATGTATCCCAGGTAATGGAACATGTCCATGCCAAAGGAGATTTTTTCCAAGTTGGTGTATAGATTGTGTTGCCATAGGGTGTGCAGAACCTACTAAAGATGTTGCAAGTGTTCTTCCCAAGTCTTGTTGTAAATGCGAATGTCATCCAAATACACCACTACAAATTTATTGGTGAATGGTCATAGGATATCATCCATCATCGTCATGAAAGTGGCTGGAGCATTTTTCAAGCCAAAGGGCATGAACAACCATTCAAAAATACCTTCCTTGGAATTTAAGGTGGTCTTCCATACATCTATTTGTTCTATCAGGACCTAGTGGTATCCGGACTTGAGATCAATCTTACTGAAGTATTTGGCCCCCGTGAGCTGATTAAGGAGGTTGTCGATTCAGGGAATCGGGTATCGATTTCTGAATGTGATTTTATTCAGGGCTCGATAATCAATGCAGAGTCACCAGTTTCCATCTTTCATATATACCAGCACGATTGGGCTCCTGCAAGGTGATGAACTGGGACATATGTGCCCCTTGTGGAGAATTTCTTTAATCTGTCGCTTGATCTCCTCATTCTCTAACAGAGAGCATTGGTAAACTGATCCATTGGAAAGCGGTGCGTCGGGGGTCAGATCGATGGGGTGCTTGACTTGGAAGTGAAGAGGTACCCCGATAGGTGAGGAGAATATATCTAAGTATGATTCCATGACCATATCAAATTTCTTCAGTTTTGTGGAGAGATTGATCGCGAAGACCCTAGATGTGGTTGTGATATTTCGCTCATTCTGAGAGTGAATCACGAAGAAGAAAAACTTCCCCATCTGAGAGATGACCTTCCTTCATTTCTTTGCAAAGATCAAGGAAATAGCACTAGGTGGTACTGCCTCCAATATCCTGTACAATTTCTCATTCAAATTAATAATAACACTGTGAGGCCTAGACTCATACACAACATGGTGTTTCCATAAATTTGGTTGGCCCAAAAGAACATTACAAACTTCGAGAGGGGAAACATCACACAATGCCTCATCTTTGAAGGGATTGAAGTTGTATGACAAGAAGTATTGTTGGCTGATGTGGATGTCACTTCCTTGGCGGAGCCATCCGATGGTGTACGGTTGTGGGTGCGTCGTTGTCGGCAGGGTGAGTCGATTGACAACCTCTGCTGAAATGAGGTTATTATGGCTACCACTATCAATGATGAAGTGCAACGGGGTACCCTTCACCCACATCTGTGAATGAAAAAGGTGCTCACCTTCCTTTGGCTCGTCTGGTTCACTGGGTTGGAGCTTGGTGGTAGCAACGGTAGCACTAGGTTTTGCATCAATGGTTCATCTCCCCCTTTCTAGTTTTGACTTAGAGTCGAAACCCTCATATGATTCATAGGCTTTCAAATCATCCACCAGTGACTGATTTGAGTGACAATCAACAATGTTATGTGTGGGGATCTTATGGAAGTAACACAACTTCCCGGTATCTTTCTTTGTCTTTTCGGTGTACTTATTTTCTTGTGGCCTAGAATAGTTGTGTTGAGGAGGTCCATCTTTTCTCTGTCCTTTGTTCTATGGGTTGGGGTTTCCCTTTCTTGTCTTTTTCTGTGAGGGGTTCCCAGGCCCAAATTTCCACATCTTTTGTTTGAGCTTCTGCTCGATTTTGATGACATATCGGTAGGTCGTGCCCAAGGATGAGATGTCTAGAAAATCCATTTCATCCTGGATGTATCTATGCAGACTTCCGCGATACTTGAGCACCAGATGTCACTCAAAATATTTGATACCCAACTTGGTGCGCAAGGTATGGAATATATTTGTGAACTCGGGCATTGCTTGGTCTCTTTCTTGCCGCAGTGTGGTCCATTTTGTATATAGTTTGTCATAACTTCCAACAGGGTAGTATTGTTCCTTAATAGCATCCCTGAAGGACTCCCAGGTGACCGTGACTGTAAATAATGAGGGTTCCTATATTTCCTTCTGCTCATAGAAAGTTTCCCACCAATATTTGACATGGGGAACAACTTTGAGGAGCTAAAAAGTAATCGTTTCTCTATTAAATAAGTTATGGATAGAGAAATACTCTTCTAGCAGATTGAACCATTTGTCTACAACATCTGCGTCTATCTGACCTTCAAATATAGGAATATAGAAGTTGATTTGTACCTTGAGGGGGTGGTGCCTCCGTTTGAGGAAGATCCATCGCCTGTTGGTAGCTGCCAAAGGATTTGTGCAAAAATATCCATCATATCATTCCTCTGTTGCATTAGGGATTCCTCAAGAAAATATTTGAAGGGATCTCCTATCCCATCGTATTTATTTTCTCCTTCCATGAGAGGTCGCTTGGGCGTGCGAGAGATTTTATCCTCAAGAGAAACAAGCTCGAGACCCAATTATTTGTACCCTGACTTCATTGGGGACATGCATTAAGAACGACAAGGAGCATACCACTCTGGTACCACTGATCCACATTTTACTAGAAGAACGAAATGAATACAAATTATTATCAAAATATGCTTAACACAGAATAACATCTATATAGTAAAACTGGTTTCTATTCAATAAGGAAATAAGCTGAAACTGTAAAATGAAGTGGAAAACAAGCTTGCTAGAATGGTGGGGGCTTATCTCTAAGAAGAGATCTGACAACTGCACTCATTCGCTAGAATATGATTACAATGAGGATCTCAAGTCATTTTTACAATAAACATGAATGCCAAAAACCCTAGACATCCAAAAACCTAACCCTAGGAGATGAAGTGCCAAAAGTCACGTGGGCCCCGTTTGGGTAAGTTAGTACATCAACTTCTCAGGGTCATAACTTTTTCATACGATCTTCATTGTAGGCGCACGATATCCCATTGGAAAGGCATATACGAGGAATACACATGTTTCATATGAAGATCCCTACAAATGTTGATTGGGGCGAGCCCTAAAACATTGTTTAGGGTCTCAAAACGACCCCAGAAGTCAGGGACCTAAAAACTAGGAAAAAATGCCAAACTGGAAAACTACCAAAGTTAGAATAGGTTAGAGGCCAGCGACATCCATCTCGATCACTTTGTCCTCAAATTGCCTAAGAAAAATGAAATTATCTTTTCTCCTTATTTTTCATCCTTATATAGAATCCATCCATGGTAAACAAATCAATCCCTAGGATCCACTTGTCATTATTTAATTATTTCTTTACCTTATTTTAGCATTTTTTCATAAATTACCATTACTTATTTTACCATTTTATTTAATTACCCAAATATTTAATTTGAAGTACTTAGTATGACCCCTTTATGATAATTATTATACTTTTTTATTATTTATTTATTTATTTAATAATAATATGGGGTGTGAAAACCTAGAACGAGTAAAGATAAGGAAAATACGGATCCCTCCCCCTCAAATTTCTTAGATAAAGCATTAACCACAACATTTTATTTATATATTTTATATATAATATCATAATCATACCCTATCATATTAATAACCCACTTATGATGCTATGGTGATCATAAGCTTTATTCTAGAAAATACTTCAGACTATTATGGACGATCTTGATATGGAATTCCTTCCTATGAAATATGGGCACTAAGTCTCAATTGCATGAAGCATGACCATCATATATTTCTTGTATGTGGACCTTCTAAAATGGCATCACATTCTATGATTAAATTCTTCATAAAATGGCACTGCTAATAATGGAGTAGTGCACATGGAATCCTTTAAAGATGATAAGGCCTAATGGATCCCTCACTCCATACAAAGGAATTATTTTTGAGTGGTGAATTCAAGGGAGAAACAATTTTTCCATAACGTTTTACAAACTTTCTGTAGTAGCTTGTAAGTCCTAAGAACCCAAGAAAGCTCTTCATCATATTTGGATGGGTCCAACCTTGCATGGTCACAAACTTCTTGGGATAAACTTGTATTCTATCCCAATTTACAATGTGACCCAAGTATTCAACATCTGAAGCCCCAAAAGTACATTTAGAACATTTCAGGAATAACAGTTGGTCTTATAGGAGTTGTAAGGCTCTATAGACATGATCTATATTGAAATCCCAAGTTTTACTGTAGATCAAGATATCATCAAAGGTCACTAAACAAAAAATTATGTAGGAAGGGTTGAAAAAATTTGTTCATGAGTCTCTATAAGGTGGATGGATCACTGCAAATACCAAAGAGCATCACTAAAAACTCATAATGACATTCATGTGCATGGAAATATATCTTAGAGATGTTTTCCTCTTTCATCCCTACTTAATGGTATCTAGTATGAATGTCTATCTTAGTAAAAGAATCTTCACCATGATTTTCACCCAAGAGATCATTGATATCTGGGATTGGGAAAATTGTCCTTAATAGTAAACTTATTGAGAGCCAAAAAATCATGATGCATGTGCCAATTGCCTTCCTTCTATAATACCATTAACATTGGTGATGAGTAAGGATTGGTACTAGGACATATAATTCTAGCTTTCAACAATTCCTAAATGATATGTCCCATTACACTTTTTTATGAAAAGGGTGCCTCTAAGGATGCACATTGGGTGGTTGAATACTTGGAAATAGGGGAATACCATGGTCATGATCCCTATATGAAGGTGGTAAAACTTGGGGTGTTTCAAATAGTTATAAATATGTTTAGTGAGGACCATCTACAAATTAGGGTGAATCTCTCCTCAGGGTTGTTTGCTACTTTTATGTAATTGAACTATGAAATAATGAATGAGTGGCCTTTATTCAATAGATTCTCCATAATATGAGAGGTGATAATTTAAGGGGAACCAAATGTAATCCCCTCAATGGTATGTTTCTTCTCATCCTTGGTGAAGCTCATGTATAAATCCTTGAAATCCATGGTGATAAGTTTGAAAGTGTATAACCATTCTCGCTCGAGAACTACAACACAACCACCCATTTCAATAGAAAAAATGTGATATTGGAGATGATACTCGACCATTTGAAGTTTCACATTTTTATATTGACCACTATGTTTCATCACACAACCATTGGCTATCATAATTTAAAAATTAGGTATGGCATGGACATAGCATCGAGTTTCTTCAACCACCTTGCTATAAATAAAATTGTGGGTGTTTCCATTGTCAATAACAATAATGATTTTGAGGTGCTTGATGTAACCAATGAAATTTAAATTTTGGGGTGTTGAAAAACCTAATAAGGCATGGAGATAAATTTAGGGTACCTCACAAGGAGCTTGTAAGGTGGTTTTTTATTCCATGGGAGATGTTATGCCATCTAATTTTGGTTCAATGGTCTCTTCAACTAAGATGTATTTTGAGTGGTTTTGTGGAGATACATCCATTTAAAATATTTTTTGATCTTTACATTTGTTCCCTTTGAAATACTACTTGTCACAATTATGGCAAAATCTAATACATTGACATTCTACCATCTCTTCCTTGGATTATTTTTGGATCATCAATGGTTGAGTAGTGAATGGAGGTATTTTGGTTTGGGCATTGATCACCATATAATATTCTTTATATATTTCACATACTTTCAACCATGTGATTGGGAACTACATCATGACATGGCTTTAATTTCTTAAGTTGAGACCACTCATGAAACATTCTTTAAAAAGGAATTTTATAGGCCCTTTGTGTGGATTTCCAATTGTTCAAAGGATATAATAAATTCAATAATTGTTCTTGTTTGGAATAATGTTGTGATTTGTACTAAATAGTGAGTGTATTCAAAATGAGCATAAATGACATTCACAAACTAGGTCCAAGCAATGTTGCCTCTATAAGATTTATTTTCCAAAAATATGAATCGAAATGAAAGACTCCCACTTTGAGTTTCTATAAGTTATGAATAATTCCATGTAGAAAGAAATAGTGTTCCATTTAAGTAACCCAACCAGATGTATCAAAACCATCTAACTTGTTCATGTCCACTTTTGGAATTTGGTTCCATGAGTTGTGATATTAAAAGGGTGTGTGATAATTTTGGTTCCCCAACAAGAATGTATTAGGGTGTGGATCTTCATGAACTACATATTCCCACATGGGTGGATCCATGTGGAGTTTTGTCCCCTTGTATTTTCTAGAGGCCTATAGTGTGTTGATCCATTCTTTGAGATCCTCCTTCTGGTTGACAATTTGTTAAGCAACATGTGAGGATATTTTAGCACTCTGGTGATTAATATTTCCCTAAATATGATCAAGTGAGTCTCAAATATTTCGGTACTATGTAGGTCATTATTTTCAATGTTTCAAATATGGGTGATGGAACCACTTAATATCTCATCGACGTTCCATCCATGAATTATATCAATATTATTGGGATATGGAGGTGAGTCTTTTGAGAGGTATCACCAATAGGTGTAGTGCAGTTCCACAAAAAAAAAAGTTTAGTAGAGAGGTGTACCAAGACATTTAAAATAATGTGCAAGGAATATTTTGAGATAGGCCTCCCACAATGGTTCTATCAGCACCTAGACTCTAATGGGAGTATTAATCACAATTGAATATTATGGTATTGACAAAACTCTTAAATTTCTTCTAGATTTAAATATGTGGCAATTTTATTAGAAAATTGAATAAGCTAGGTTTTGTAGGGTCCTAAGGATAAAGGAGTGTCAAGTACTATAGATCTCTGATATACTGAAGGGCTTCCAACAATAGTACTTGACCAAATATTTCACAACATTTATTAAGGATGATAGATTGGACCCTTGTCCATACTACTCATTTCCCTAACATGCGAGAATGATCTCTGCAAGTGTTTCTCTTGATGTACTATAACAATAGGAAAATGATAGGCTTATGTAAGGTTGGTTTCAAGTGTTTTCAAAGGGATTTTGATATATCCTATGGTACTTGGAAGACAATTTCATATACAAGTGTTGTATGATGTTGTAGTACTTGAAGGGGTGACAACAAAGGTTAGAAAGGTGTTCATCAAGTGACCCAACTTGTATTTTATTCATGTATTCTTCCATGACAGTAGGTTTACCTATTGAATGACATATCTTTGTTGTATTTATAGCCATTATAACATGTCTCTAGACTAAAATGAATTATGCCAAATTTTGGAGGAATATAGCTAAGAAAAGAGATTTGATCCCACTTATGGTGTTGCTTAACCATTAGAATTGAAATAGAAACTATGTATACAAATATTATAAAATAAAAAAACAAGATATGGGAGATGAATAAGATGAAATATGAGAAATATACCCTTGTATTATGATAATCAAACAAAAGAAAGAAATGTTCACTTACCTCTTAAGGTCAGATGACCTATCACTAAGAAAACCTCCAAATACATCAATACTCAACAAAATATTCCATAGCCTAATATATCTTTAAATAGATTCTTAATAGAAAAACCATAACTACTTTGAGCCTCATCATTAATGAGTACCAACTACCTAGTGGGGTTTATTTGATAAACATGACCCTTTTACATTAAATATCTATCCACTGCTAACTAATGGGCCTTAATCAAAGAAGATTTTTTCATACAGAAATTGACTAACTCGTAGGTATCCTAATGTAGGGAGGTTAGGGTAGGACCATAACATTGGAAATATGGAAAACTTAATACCTAAAGCTATTCGATTTTATGTCTCTATGATGCATTTTTCCTCTTATATGCTTGTGTTATGTTAAATTGCATTGAAATTGAATGCACTTCTCACATGGAATCATCTCAAAAAAAATTCTCCAATCCATTTAGTTGATTGTTGATCCATTCCCTATTATGTTAGAATGCCTCGACAAACATACCACTACTCATTTATGACAATATTCCAATTTTTTTTTAGATTTTACTAAAGATAATATCCAATGAGTATTAAGAATCAGTGCTTAGTCGAGCTTTTTGTAGGCTAGCAGCTCTCACAAATATTCCCTTCCATAGTCAAGTAGTGATGATATCTAGGTAGGTGCTGGTGAGGTTCCCAACAAAAGGAAAAATATCTTGATATATGGTTGTGGGGCTCTATATTTCAAATGTAATAAATGCAAAATGAATACATATGATTCAGAGTTTGTTCACTTGCTAGATTGGAGACTGGAAAGACTAATGCCTTATTTATGGAGCAAGAAAAATTATACATCATCCAATAGAGGGTATGTATACTATGGTCATTTTGAATTTGAAAAAATTGGCATGACTTATATAGATTGTTGAGAGTGGAAATTGTTATAGTCGTTGACTATTTGAGGTATCAATCTTCTATGTCTTATCCCATCAAACTCAATTAACTTCACACCGATTATTTTCCAGCTAGACACTACACATCTAGACACTAGACACCAATGGCTTCCCTTATCCATCATGTTGAAAAATATAATTTAAATTCCATATACCTCTTGACAGGCCCATTGGGTAATTGACTGAAATAGTGGTGTGACAATATATGTCAAACATGAATGATCCTCTTAAATTTGGAAGAAAATGTATGGAACAACCCTTTTCCCACATATACAATAGTTCAAGTTGAATTTGTTAATAATATATCCTTTCCCTTGTAAGCTTGAAATGTTTTATAGTACACCCTTTCCCTTTGTAATCTTGAAATGACAATTTCTTTTTTAGTAAGAGTTTAAACTATTTTTAATTGATTTTCTATAACTTGTTTTTTCATGGATAATCAATGTACATGATTGATATCTTTTTTACATGTCACAAGATAACTCAAAATACCCAATCTATTAATCCTTTCAGATCATCTAGGGATCACAATCACAGAGGGTAGTCAATTCACATGGGGATAGTGGTGAAATAGATGCTTTGGATATATGGATCCATATCATTGTAATAAGACTTAAAAAACTACAAAACTTTCAATAATTTTGCAATGACTCACTTTGAGAAAGTTATTACAAAAAATACAAGTTTAATCACTACATCACAAATAAAATGAGAAATAGATATTTATTCATAGTAAATAACCAATAATAATAATAATTTATTTTCTCAACTATAGCTCATTCCAAAAAAAACCTACACCAATTTCTTTTAGTGTTCCATTACACCCCAATCAACAACAATTTTCTAAAATGTTCCATTACAACCAAATGAGGGGTATACTAATTAATGTTTTATGAAACACATCTATTTTTTTCATGTGATAATGAAAACATCCATTAATATAAGTTCCAACATAATGACTTGTTCCATGTTATAATTTTTAGTATATTTATCTTGTAACTTCCATGTTATAATTTTTAGTATATTTATCTTATAACTTGCAATAATAAAAAACTCTAAACAATATATTAATGCCAAATATATACATTCTATACAAAATAAAACTTTTAAATTTGTTTTTATCACTTCAATTGTAATAATAAAAAACTCTAAACAATATATTAATGCCAAATATATACATTCTATACAAAATAAAACTTTTAAATTTGTTTTTATCACTTCAATGGTAATAAGCACACTAAACTAAATAGCCATTTTTAAAGGAGGAGGTGGTAAAAGAATCATTTTGATTAAATTAAACTACCATATATAAGATGGAATGCATATTAGTCTAGCCAAAGTTTTTACTAGAAGAGGTGGTAGAAGACTTTATAAATTACCATTGATNTTTGTTTATCTATAATTTTTATGATAATTAAATAATTAATCATCTTTTAATCTAAAATTATAATTTGATGGCTAACAATTGAAAATGTTGGAATATTCTTAGTTGTCCTCCCAAATCAATGAATGTGATTTACTCTTCATAGCTTCCTTGTATTTTTGAATGCATCAGTGAACTTTACTTTTTAACATTCACTTAATCATATTAAGAAATTACTGTACCACCATATGATTGCCACTTTTAACTGATTAACCTTTATAAATACCACATTTAAGATTAACTTTTGGATTTCCTCAGCTCTATGTGCGTTTTAGCTATCCATGCCCACTTTAAGACTGTGCTAGTTATATTTATCTATTTATCTATAATTTTTGTAATAGCAATTGTAACTCTATAAAATTAATTTATAGTATAAACACTTAAGAATTTGAGAAATTTTTTTTTTTAATCATTTTATGTTAACTTCAATTTTTTTTTTAACTTTCCATTGAAATTGAAATAAGATTAATGATTTTTTTTTTACATTCTATTGAAAGTGAAACAATATGTTTTAATATGAATGATTTCAAGAATAACTCGAATGAGACACTTAAAAACCAAAAATAAACCAATCTATGCATTACTTTTCTTCACTCTGATAGCAAACAAGGATGTTAGTGTCAGTTGTAGTCGAAGCGCCATAATAATTCTTGAAAATGGATTCAACAAAACCTGCCAAAAGTTGTCACAGTATATCCTTTCGATTTCCAGTTTGTGATGAAGATGAAAGCTATTGGGAACCTGGCCGTATTGAAGATGAAATCTGATGAAGTCCGAAAGCATTGCAGTCTTTCACTAGTTAATTAAACCCTGAATATATATCATCTGAATCTTTTCAAAAAGATCAAAACCTTCGCACTACATTTTGATTCGATGAATTGTAGAGATTCGACACAACAAGATAAATAAATAGTAAATTATTCCTTAGTCTTCATGGTTCAATTAGAAGAAAGTTGAGTCTAGACTAGACATGAAGCCGCGATAAGCAAGCAAAACAGAGAATGAGGAGATGCAGGCACTGGTCTCTCCATTATATCCATCATGTTGCTATTTCTCTCTCTATACAAGAAAAGTTGAAAAATCCACAGATCAGTTTTCAATTTAGTGTAATAATTTTGAAAGTATTTCAACAAATAATAATAATAATAACAAGTGTATTAGATTTTTTTATATAAATTGTGTATGGAGTTTTTGAAATGTATATAATTTTTATTTCATTAATTTATCAGTGGAAGTAATCAGTGAACATTAAAGTAATGAGAATTGAAAAAAATAAACATTTAAAAACTCCATACCATTAAAATAATAAGAATTAAAAAAAATACACATTTCAAAAACTCCATACAAAAAAATCTAATACAACATTATAGAGAACTGTAAAAACGTGCATACTCTAAAAATAACAACTAATCAAAAAAAATAACCTAACAAAATAACATAACATATTGAATTACAAGTGTAAAATCTTAACCAAAGTTATTAACTCAAGAGTGATAGAATTACATCAACTCGATAAAGCACATAGATGAAAATAATGGGAGAGAAGCCCATAATATCAACGTATCGAATAAGAAAAAGCTCTAACGGACCAGAAAACCTACGTATAGTCCGAGTAGGAGTCCGTTGAGCTGCAACAACTCCTAGGATGCCTCTGGAGGAATGAGGTCCGTCGAGAGAGGTCGTTTTATTGAATTCACGCCTGGAATTTGAGGTTTCATAGGACATTTTTTGGGGTTTTAATAACCATTTGACATGGGATACAAAATCCACATGTCAACATTTACTGTCATAAAAAATTTTGAACCCTTCAAATAGATTTTCCACTCATGATATTTAATTTCTTATAACTTTAATGTTATGCCAGCCTTTTAATGTTTAGTATTAATGGTTAATTGAATATCCAACTGCATGTCCAGTTAAAAAACTGACCTGACCAAGCTGGGCCAAACATTATTTCGAGTTTCTACAAGGAGAGTTTTAATGAAGATTGTTTATTGGTTTCCTTGCCAATTTCTGTTCTCATTTTTTGCTCATCAATTGATACAGGAAGCGCGATGCCAACGCTCTTGTACTTGTCCATCCAGATATCTCATTCTTAATCTTGACAACTGTACTACAGTTTGCATTAGATTCTGTATTGTATTATATTTGATTTCTCCAAGAGGTTATATTTAGACCATGGTTTTTCAATATTATTGCAAGGTTCGAATTTGAAAATTTTCAAGATCAAAAAAGTCATGGATGTAAACAATTTTCAAGATCAAAGAAGCCATGGAAGTGAACAAGATGATGAATTTTCCAATCAAAACATACATTTCTTAGTTAATTATAACCTTGTTATGGCGTACACCTATTGACCATGGGCACATTTAATAGGTTTTTAGTGCTTAATCATGTTTGTATGGACAAGATTAAATATTGATGGAATATTCTTAGTCGTCCCAATAAATCAATGGTTGTGATTTCAACCACTAACTTCCTCACTACTATAAAGACATTTTATTTCTTTACTTTTACTTGATCATATTTAAAATTTACTATAGTGGCTAACTTATTGCCACATCTGAGTGATTAATAAAGTTTATTACTTTCCATTTCTCCGGGTTTACTCTCCACTTCCTCCACCGTTTTCCCTCCCCTGTGGCTTTCATCTCCACTTACTCTATTGTTTCCTCCCGTATTCCATCAGGACTACGTTCGGTGTTGATTCCGATTCCGGTGTTGAATGCAGTGATATTGAGACTGGTTTGATATGAGTAAAAACAGTGATCAGCTGACACGAGTAAAAACAGTGAGCCTTTCGGCGAGTTAGCTGCTGTGCTAGTTACTTTAAGAATGGGATGCTGCCCAGGACTTGTGACTCAATCTAAGTGAAATTCCTACTACTTTTAATCCAAGTGAGTTCAAATATCTTAAACTTTTTACAGTCATGAATATGTTTGTGATTAGTAATGTATAGATCTTTTCTTAAATTACAACATCAACTTATTTTTATAGTTTAAATATATTTTCTTTAATATTTCTCCACTTTCACCCTCACTCTCAATTCCTTACTCTCAATTGTATTTAAATAAATACATTTTATCTAATATTTCCACTACTCCACCTTTACCTTCATTTAAATACATTTTATCTAATATTTCTTCACTCCATAATTGCAATAAAATTATCAATTTCCAAACCTACAAAATAACAGCCAATGTTTCAAAAAATCTAAGAGTGTGTAAAGTGGAACACTCTCCAGAAGCTGTGAATTGTTACTGTAACAAACCGCAGCCCTTCGCCTCGAAATTTATTGTGGATGACTGAACATGAATATTTTTGCTCTGAATCAAGATTCAATTTACTTCAATCAAGAAAACACATAGGTACTGTCCATCTGTCAACATTTCCACCATCCATCGGTGGGTTGTTGCCAAGCCTTGCATCTACCTTCAATCTCCTTCCCCTTCCACTTCCACTTGGCTTCGTTTTGATCTCTAAAACTTAGAGAGGGAATGAAGAGGCCTTGGACTCCGGAAGAATCTGAGAACCAAAACAAATGTATATATGCTAAATAAGTAGAGTATGTATTCACCTTTATTTGTTTGGGAAAGTGATATAGTTAGATCTTAGATTTGCGTTCAAAATAGAACTCATTAAGATTAAGTTTCTCAACAAATTCTAAATATAAAAGAAAATCGATTAACAACTTAAATTGCATGTTACATATAATTGGTTTATGGAGAATATATCACATAGATATTTACAATCAAAATAGAATTCATTAAAATTAAGTTTCTCAACAAATTTTAAATTTTTAAATATAAAAAAGAATTAATTAACAACTTAAATGGTATATTATATATAATTGGTTTATGGAAAAAATATCAGAGATAAATTTTAAATATAAAAGAGAAATAATTAACTTAAATTGTATATTGATGATGATGATGATGATTAAAGTTCACTAAGATTTAATTGGTTTATTGGACCTTAAGACTGTAAGTGATTACTTGTGATTCTTTAGAATTTTGTTTTTGTGCTAGAAAAGCATTAAGAGAAGCTTTTCAAGATCACCATACTTTTGTTGAGTTAAGAGGTTAGGAAGGTTGGTAGTGTGATCAATATTTTGAAAATGAGATCTAATATGGGTATAGGCTAGACAATCTAAGAGAAAGTGTTTTTCATCTTNAAGCATTAAGAGAAGCTTTTCAAGATCACCATACTTTTGTTGAGTTAAGAGGTTAGGAAGGTTGGTAGTGTGATCAATATTTTGAAAATGAGATCTAATATGGGTATAGGCTAGACAATCTAAGAGAAAGTGTTTTTCATCTTCAAGTTTCTTAGTGTCACAAAGGTGACACACTCTTTCATTCCATGGCGTTTTAGGAATTGACCAACACCAAATTTCACTATGGAGCTCATGAGAATTTGTTCTTATCTTAGCAATGCTTATTTTTTTCTTTACACTTGGCAAAACAGATAGATAATTTTGATCTTCTAGATTATGGTTGATTACATCTTTATAATACCTTAGTTTTCTTTTTTCTTCTAACTCTTTATCACACCACAGTTTTTCCTTAAATTTTGATTTGACATTTTTTTTAATAGTATATTTATTCCTCGCTTGAGTCAATGGTGGTTATGACTTGATTTTGAAGCAATTTTAAGTAGCCTCTGGTCTTCCATATTGTTTAACTTGTTCTTATACATTAGGTACCTAATCATAGCCATGCTCTCAATAAAAAAAACACATATAATTAATTTATAAAGAAAATATCATATAAATATAGATATTGAAAATCAATATATATTAAAAATATAACATTTTAATTCATAGTATTCAAATACATCATATTAAATATTATGTATAATAAGTCATAAAATTTAATATATTAAATCCTATGTAACTACTCCTTAAAAGTCAACTTCATAAACATACTCATTCTTCAATGAAAAATGTATTTATTATTAAATATTGTTTTTCAACACTTGCATATATTAAGCTAACATACAATCATTAATATATTAAAATGTTAACTAAATTTCCTATTACTTCAAGTGGTTCACATATTTGACAAATAAATCCAAAGGGACGACTCTTTGGTTGACGACTCTTTGGTTGAGAATTTTAACCAAACATTTTGCTTACCACCATGTACAACGCTTTGTTGAGATCCTTCAACACATATAACATTTAAGTGAATGGAAAACTAAGGATGAGTTCACATTCAATCTAGAAGTTAGTATTGGTGTACATTAAACATATAACTAAAACTAACTTGTGTATTACTTATGCATCGAATTATCAATTATGTATTAATTTAATTTTTAAGTATGGATGATAATAGTAAAATAGAGATAATAATTCTTATTACAATTGTTCGGCAATCCTAAACAATAATATTAGATATGGAAAAAAACCATCACAAACTTTGTGTTAAGTTTTTCAAAACTTATTTATATCATGAAATCCAATCATATAAGTCTTATTTTTGATTAAAAATGGGGTTCCAAATTTATATGACATAGATCCCCACTAATATCTATATAAATCATTACAGAAACACACCAGAACATGTTTTTTTTTAACATATCAACATTACATAATTTAGATCCTCATAGGTTTTAAACCCAACCCTTATTTTTAATTCCTTTTAGATGTATAGAAGCTTAAACTTTACATATGAATTTTGAAAATAAAACAAAACATACAAATTTTCTCCCCATAATTCGTCACAAAAAACCTACAACCTATTTATTACCCATGCATAATAATTAACCTACAACTTATTTATTATCCATGCATAATAATTAACCAAGGTAGTCACTAATATAAGGTATAAGGAGAGATAAATGATATTACCCATCATATGAAAGACAACACCATTCATTAAATGATTTTGACGATAGATTTCACAAACCGCTATGAAGAACTAAGAATAAAATATTAGTTTATTTTTTAAATAATAATTTATTGAATAAATCAAATTAAATTAAACCATAAGCAATAATAGAAATAAAACACATCAAGTTTAAAGAGTGATAACAATTACCTAGGGAAAACTGATCATTTATTTAGAATCAAAACTATAATAACTACTAAATGAATAATTTTTAATCCTTATAAAAGCATATCCATTTTTGTTCTACTTTTTCTAGACAACATATTTTCCACATTAATTTCTCCATCAAAAGATTAAGTATTTTAGCTACAACCAACTATTAGTTACCTCAAAAAGTAAATTAATAATCATGGAATAGTAATTTTACTCCTTTCCTTTTTCAACACTTCACTTATTAGTACCATATTATTAGTTGAAAAAACAATCATTAGTAAGCTAAATAAATAATCGCAAGTTATACCTAACCAAGATTTCAAATCCAATAGTTGTATATGTATTACAATGACCAACTCCTTGCTTTTACTAACTCATTGTGTTCCAACCAGTTTCCACCCTATCATACATAGGAATAACTTTTCTTTGTAGAAAACCTATGCTATGTGGGATCATAACCAAGAGAATAAACCATATTTCACCAATTGTATATACAATTGGTAGTTGKTATTCTACTAAAAGTGGGTTTTCTAGCTGTTGGACATGTTAGGTTAGTCACTGTAAATATGACAAGGGGATTAGTATTCAACATTTCCTTCTAGATACAACTGCCCATTTCATTTTAGTTTATGCTTAGTTTTGTAGAATTTTRATAGTATTTCCTTACTTTTTCAGTATCCCCCCAAAATCCATGAAGGTATCTTCTTGGCTATCCTCACCATCAATTGTATTTTTTATGTTATTTTTTTTTAAATGGTGAACAATCCTTCCCTTATGTGTCCCTTGGCATTATTTCTCCAATATGTTTTACTGTAATTCATTAATTTTGATTTATCCATTAAAATAATAGTATTTTGACTTTCCTCTTAAAAATGGGTAACTTTTAGTTGACTTAAGTTTATCATGGGGTTTACTTGTAGAAATATGGAAGTAGAGGTTGTTGCGGATAAGGAATTAACACTTACTATGTTCCCCCTCACCATAAATTTTGAAATACGGGATTGCATCCCCTATCCCCATAGTGAAAGTACTCATGGTAAGTATGTTGCCTCTATTCCTAGATAGTGGGTACACCACTCATAAAATTGTAGGTTAGTTAGCCTACCACTTTCTTAACCCACATATTTTATATATATACTGTGTACCTCTATCATGGGATGGAGTAGGAAAATCGAGCACCATGGTTCATCCTTGAAACTAAATGGGTGGAAAAAATACTACTACACATCCTCTAGGCCAAGTGGGTAAACACCACTACTATGTCCTTGAACCAAGTGGTTCAACAAAAGAATTGATACTCATTATTGAGGGTTGATTGGGTAGTAGAAGTTCCTCAAATCATTCTAGGACAAACAAAACCAAAGCCTCATAGTCAAGTACAACACTCATTTGTTGGTGAGCTAGAAAGGATTTACCTTGTATCGTACACATGCATGAAACAAATTCAAATCAAATAGTTTGATGACACATTCATAACATGATCTAATCATAGTTCTTCATTTCAAAAGTTACCCTTGGTATTTTTTTTTTTCATACTCCATCCCCAAATTTGTCTAAAACAAGAAATTGCAATATAATTTATGGTTCAATGACCTTTATCCTAAATCATCAAATGCAAATTTATTAGATAAATCATGCTTCCACCAAATATTCCTATATTCCTATTGGTATTTCCAAACTATCACAACTCACACTTTCTTTCTTAATAGCATTAATAATCATCATGTGATCAAATGACACCACCCAAGTATCCAAACCATCTTTCCAAACTATCACAACTCACACTTTCTTAATAACAATAGTAATCATCATGTGATCAAATGACACCACCCATGTATCCAAACCATCATTGATTGATATATCACATACTCATTACATCAATATCCTTATATACATATTAATCAATCAATAATGAAAGAGTACAAAATACCTCTCGTACAAATAGAACATTCAAAATTGTTATGCTTATATATGAACACAAAATAAGTGTGTTCATGTGTTTAATTGTTGATGTTAAGATTAATAAATAATCTACATGAGTAATTATGTATGTTATGTCATTATGCATGATATTTCATGTTATTTTTCTTCCATAATTGTGTCATCTGTAGGATAATTGTGTCACCTATAGGGCATATTATTGTAAGGTATCAGATTTGGTAAATTATGGAAAATATGAACCTGTTTGAAAAGAAATTCAAAATGAATAGTATACACAAAGATTAAATTGTAGTAACATGGCTCAATAGGGAGTTGGGTAAGTTATAATAGAAATATAGATTATATATAATTATAACATGTATCTTATATAATATAATCAATTGAATTTAGACTTCAAATGTTCCACCCAACCATAGACATTCTTGTTCTAGCCTTCTCAATAGCAAGTCACCCCCAAGTTGGGGCTATGAATCCATTGGGGAAAAGGAACTCTCTCTAGGAAAACTAAGGTCTCACAATCACTACTAGGTTTAAACTAGGCGAAGGTACCAAACTCCAACAACAACTCCTACCAAAAATATCTCATCCCTCTCAGCTTGCACAACCTAAGGAAGTGTACCCCCTTATCTGCACCACAATCCCTTAGGCTATCCCACTTCCCTTCTAGGGCTCTAGCATAAGAGAGATAATAATTCTTAGAGTTGTGGCTCTAGGATATCCCATTGTTCTCATGGAGTTTCTAATTACCCTCCATGCCTGGATATTTTTAGGGAAAATCCCCCACAGTAGTGGGATATAATGCAGCATACCTATGACTATATATAAAGTACATTCCTAATAGAATACCAAACTAAGATAAAATAATCGAATCATAAGAATTACTAAATTATTCAAAAAGAGGAAAATTGAATCACGAAGATCCCAACGTTTGGTGTTGTTCCTGATTGATGGACACCTTTCACTCCTTCCAAAGGGTTCCTTCGCAACCTAAAAAAACTTTGAACAAGTATATCTATATAGAGAGGTAGCTATAATAATAATTTCCTATTGGTTCTATGTAAAATAACAAAAAAGAACGAAGCAATTAGTATTCTAGTGGAATGTATACAAAAGCATTGTAAATATGAACAATAATAACAAAAGATACTTCGAAGGAATGAGTTTTATGTATTATTAATGAAAAGAAGCAAGGTAGTTACAACTTATAGGTCTTCTCAATGGGGTGTTTCGTCGAAAGAGATCCTAGATTCCTCTGCCCTAATTCATGCTATAAGGATCTTCATGAAACTGCAGTCACCACAAGCCCAAAGAGAGTGTAGAGAGAAACTCTTGGCAAGAAAAGGTTGGAAATTAGAGGGAAAATGGAAACAAGGGTTTCTGGTTCAAGAAATCAACAACAACAGGGATAAAATGGGCTTACAGACTTGGCAGGAATAGTTGGATGAGTGTTTTATTGAATGTGCAAAGTATCTTTACCCTTCTCCATAAGGAAAATGTTCCTTTTATGCGATCTCCAATCAGTTAGAGACAGTTGAGTACAAGAAAAAGGATTTAGAGAACTAACCAATCTCGTAACTCATCATTAATTTAGGCATAATTATATATTTTTTAACATTTATTATCATGTACATGGGTGTCCATTAAGTAGCTCGCATGTACACGGGTAGCATAGCAGTGAGGGAACGTACATCCTTGAAAATTTAGTTTTTTAGAAGGACTCAAGGAGGTATGTGGAATAGTTGTCTATAAGGAGGATAGGGATAAGACCAACAAGAGCATCAAATATTTAGAGGTGGCATTTGATGCTATAACATATGCCCCCTAGTGTGTGCGGTTCGAAGATAAGCTGATGGATGAAATACATTATAAGTCTTGAAGAGCAATTAGCCAAGGGTGAATCTTTCCATAATTCTATATAAGGAAAACAACCGACACCGAAACAATTCAGAACAACTCAATTCCTAAGGAGGACATGCCCATGCTTAGGTTTGATGATAAGAATGGCTTCCAATCAAGTACATTGTGGATCCATGTAGAATGTATATATAACAATGAGATCATGGCTAGGAAAAATAAACATGATGGATCCATGTCAAACAATTATCATAGCCACGAACAAATACACAGTGGATCTATGTCTCAGAATCAATGAAGGATATCTAGGGAAAGAAATGGAAAATTGATCCTTCACAAGTACCAATGTGTGGAGTGTTACTATCCAATTGCAACCCGGGTAGTAGGATGAAAGAGGTGATGCTACTATATTCCCGAGGTATTCAACCCAACAATCGTGGTATGAGTCTACACTATGCAAATAGATGTGTTGAAGTCAAAATCAGTGAGACATCATTTGATTACCGATCATTGATGTATATCGTTTAAAAATCCAAGACAACCCGTCTATAATGATAATGGGCATCAAGGTACCTAGCACAATCTAACAAGTGTGAATAGAGGATCTTATGTTGAACACCTGGTAGAATCTTTCGATCAAGGGACATTGTTGTATTTCCACTGTCAATAGTGAGGGAACCTTTCATTGATGACTGCAAGCCCCAAGGTACTAAAAATGAATCTAGATCCCTGTCCCAGAGAAATATTTGTTGAATTCGACAAGAAGAGATCTGCTAGAAGGAAGGAATTAAGGCATCCCCCATCATCCAACACGAGGAGTAGCAGAAGGTCAAGCATTTGGAAGGACTCGGATGAAATATTGTAAGTACCACCAGAAAGTATGTCCCATGCATGCAGCAGATGTAAATAAAGAAAGAAAGAGACCCTCTGAATAACAACCAATAATGAATATTGTTGAGAAAGTTGAGAAAACCATCAATGGGGACAAATGTAATCCAAGGTACTAAATGAATCCCAATGTGTGAATAATTTTCTTGCCATCGAACACAAGGTACTACACGAATCTTAATGTTTGAATAATTTCCTGATAGGTGTATGATATATATGCTTTAGATCTATTAGTTTTTTCACTTGCATGATCGCGGTCGTGAGTTGTCCATTCCCATAGAGCGACCAAAACCTTATGGTTGCAAGCTTCTCCATTACAAAGAGAAAACCAACCCTTATGGTCACTTGTTTCTCCACCGTAGGGAGCGACCACCTTGAAAAATTACACTACGAGGAGTGACCAACACCTTGTGGTCATCCTCTATCCCTCTACAAGGAGAAACCAGTGCTTTGTGGTCACCCTGTGGTCATTAACCAGGAGAGAACATGCTCTAAAAGCCATATTTTAAAGGGTCATCCTTCAAACGAAGCCAGGATCTATGACTGTCTTTTTTTCCACCCCTCTAGATCTCTCTCAAATATGTCCCAACAATTATTGCTACAACATTTTTTCAAAGTCATTTTGAATTATTTTCTTATGTGCCATTTCGTTTATTTGATTAAAAGCACTTTTTTTGTGCGTACAATTTAGGTCATCTAATCTCATTCCCTCGATATTTTAGTGCTGATGGTACTTTTGTGAGAGAGTCCACTTGTTTTTAAAAATATTTTGGGTGTTCCTTTATATTTTCTTCAATTGCTTAAACAAAGCCAACTCTCTCGATTTTCATCCCATCTTAGAGTGCAATCCTTTTTCAAGTTATTTGAAAAACGTTTTTTTTTACCTTTGAAAGCTTGGGTTTTGAATTAAAGGCATTCTTGTGCTTGAATATTTCCTTGGGTGATTTTTCATAGTTAGAGTGTTTTGGTATATAGTTGAAAAGGGCTCACATTTTCTTTAGGATTTTGGAAACATTTTTTTCTAGTTTGAAATCATTATTCTTTCCATTTAGAGAGGAAAATTGAAAAGTTACATGATATCGAGTGCTTGTTTATATTAAGAAGAAAATAACTATTATGCTTATCGTAGATAGAATTTATCGAAAATAAATGATTTCATTTAATTCTTTTTGAATTATATTGGAGTCAAGTCTCACACATCATTAATTTATATCTGTGGACCTTTCTAAGTAAAAACGACCATTAAAATTAGCCAAATTTTTAATTAAATTAACTAAACATTTTTTATTTATAGTACACCAACAATAGTTTAGAGCTAGGGCCTTTAGACTAGGAAATGTGAGTAAATTGTCCAAGAATACTAAACAATATTGTAGAACACTAAAGAGTGATAAAATCTAACTGTTGTATAGGAATACCTGAGAACCCCCTCTAACATAGGGGATAAACATGAGGTTGCATGTGGAAGATCAGTGGAGATTACCCCTCCAAGGATTTACCAATCGTAGTGGAAAGAACGTATATTGGGATATTTTCTTGAGTGTTACTAGTTCATTTGGTCTCAATTCTTCGTGAATCTTTTATGGTCAACCTAGGTATTCACAGATATCACGGAATGAAAGGATTACCTCCTTAGGGGCAAGAGCCTCCATAAAACCCTTCTAGCAAAGGAACAGTTGAAGTAATAACTTTTGAAACAAGGAGTGTAGCTCTTGGAAGTGACCAACACTCTGAAGAACCAGTCACAACCTTCGTGGAAGGCATGGTACCTCACAAAATACTCCTTTGAATGATCCACTTGGTCCACTACTCATTTAAAAACCATCCACGACATTTTTTTATGCTTATTCTTCTTACCATTTTCTGACCAATTCAGCCACTAGGAAATATTTTGGCATGAACCCACTGACATTTGAATTTACATTGGGAATTTAACCTCCTCTATTCCCAATTCTTGTAGTTGATCTTGCAAGAGCACAATCTACTACTGTTGGTGCTTATTCTTTATTAGGAACATCTGTGACCCGAGTTACTCTGACACAACCACTGGAAAATACATCTCCCTTTCCACATGGGTCGGGTAATATTCATGCTTCACTAGTCTCACATATGAATACACAAAGTGCTTTACTTGGTCATTCCATCAGTCATATGGCCAACAGTTAAGTCATCCAAAAAACCCCAACTACACAAGCTACTCATCCTACATCTCCAAATTTTCAAATAGGGAGTTCTTCTATACCCTTCATTGGAGGTCAATCTTCAATTGAAGGCCAACCCTTCGTTGTGGGGAAACTTCCAGCTGGAGGGAAATTCTTGGCCATGGGTGAAGCTCCTATGTGGGGGAAACAACAACCATCCTAGGGGGAAAACTCCCATGCAAGTCCTTCCATACCTATTACTATAGGCCTATACCCTAGAAAACCATATCCGAGAGTTGCAAATCCTTTACGGGGTAAACCTAATCCGGTGTGAATTCCTTGGCAAGGAAATTTTCCCAATCAGCCCATGAACCCCATGATTCCACTACAACAACTCCCTGAACCGTCATATATGGGAGTAAAATAAATTCAACCAGAGTAAATAGGGGGTACTTTAGGTCACCCATAATATGTATGATGACCATCTGGTTTTCCCATATAATCACAACCTGTGTATGGTCCTACTGGTGCTCCCATGCCACATAATTATCACTGGTATCAACAGGTCAACCAACAACCTCCATTCTTGGCTACGTTGGATCTGCCATATTTTTCATGCTTGACCAATGATCCTATATATCATTCCTCATTTTGGCCTCCCGTCCCTACCAAACTCCCTTCAGACATTCCCAAGTTCGACAGAAAACCTAGGGAATATCCTAATAACCATGTAATGACCTTCCATATCTGGTGTTCTTCGAACTCCTTGATGGAAGATTTCATGAACAATTACAAATTTTCCATAGAATACTCATAGTTTCGACAGAAAAATGGTATATTGAGCTATCACGAAGCTCCTTTATCGATTTTAATTCTATTTCCATGGAATTTCTTACTCACTTCCAACTTCCCATTTGGTATGAAACTGGTACAAATATTTTGAATTCGCTTAGGAAATCCTCTTCCACTCAAATTTCTAATCATATACATGAGTGGAGGATGAAACAATGGTTAATTAAAGATACCATTATGGATAAACTTTTAATAGGTTGGTTTACGAAGTCACTTTTCTTTACTATCGCAAGAGATGTTGCTATGGGAGGTGTTGTTACTGAGGAGAAGGCCATCATGCATGCCCAATATTTAGACCTTCTATATTCCCAGTCGGGAACATTATACAATATGATCCCTCATGCTCCTTGACCATTGTCTGATCCATCAAAATCATCCCCATGAACCCATGTTGATGGAATAGTGGGTTCTGTAAAACTATAGTCTACCACACAATCAGATACTGATACCAATACCAAACCTCCTCCCTCTTCTGCAGGTGAATGTGGTCCAATCCAATTCATCTCAACCATCCATAGGTGTTGGTTTCCCAACTAGAATTTTGTTTTCATTTCCCTTTGAAACACATAATCACTTCTTAAACTTGTTGTCCAACATATCTATTTGCATTAGATTGACTAGGTCTCTTTTGTGAAGGTGTTATTGTTGAATTTGGATTTTATTATTACGAGAACATGATCATATGATTTGTTGATTGCTTTCTCTTTTTTAATTTCATGACTGCAAAGCATGAAATTGAGACCTTTATCTTGTGAAAACATTCAACCTAAATCTCATAATATTTTCCCTTTGTATTAGTTTGTAACTTTTTTTTCCCGCTTCAATTAGTCTATATCTAGTTGGAAGTCTTGTTGTTAATTAAAGGACCATGAATTAAATTGTTAGACTAAGTATGGACCTCCTCCTAGGAACTTAGCTCTATCTTAAAAAGGGTATGGGTTTTTTGTTTAAAAGAATCCATGGGTTAATGCATTGAAACCTTGTTTAATATGTTTAACAAATGAATTGGAGACAAGGTTTAAACTTCACCTCTCTTAACCTTTTGATATGAACCTTCAACACTTACATATGTCATATCATAATTTAATGGTTAATGATGAAAACCTCATATACCCTGACCTGTCCACCAACAAAATGAATCATTACACTATGTGTATTAATCTCCTCAAAATTGGGTTGTTAGTTCGTGGCAAGTTGCGAGGGTTACATGGGTTTCTTGTTGTTCAATCTCCATGGCCTCTTTCTTACATGAAATAATCAGTTCTTGGAGTGGGAGATAATGGGAGAATACTCCCAGACATTCAAATTTGTTCTTGACATCAGGTATGTTCGTCCAACCTCATTCGATGTATATTGGTTTGATCTACTGGTTTCAAAACGTTTTCCCTTTCATGAATAATTGTGCTTTTCCTCCCAGTTTATCTTTGAAAGCATGGCTCATGTAGTAGTGTAGAACCGAATGGCCCTAATGTTTTTACATACCTATGATTATACGACAGAGTTCAAACCCATAACTGTATAACAGAGACATAATTTTCCAAGATGAATTCTAAGCAAACAGTTATCAATTTGACAAAACGTTAAAATCTCAACTCCAAAACGAGGTCATTTGCCTTCTACATGGGAAGTTTCTTCAGAAACAAACCAATTTCAAAGGAATGCCTCATCTTCTAAAGAAAATTTTGTCATAAAAAATTGTTTTGTTTGAAGAATTCCATTTCCCCTTTCCTCTTTGTGGATTTGAAATCCTGTCAGTTATTGGTCCTACCCCGAGGAATAAAAACCCCTCTAATAGGAATAACCAGTATCCTAAAACATATTCAAGTCCTAGGAATTGTAATGGCTATCGGTCATGGGAATAGAGGTATTATGCCAACGTTCCATACCTGTAGATGAGTCTTTCTTAGGGTATGGCACAGAAAAAGACCCTAGATTCAGACTACAAGTAACCCCTCCTAGATATACAACCTTCATATTATGATGAGTGTTCAACATAGATTCATAGATACTACACAGACATCCCATACTTGTAAATGTGTCTTAACCAAACGTTGATGAAAATTAGAGATCTTGAAAGGGAAAATAGGGATTTGAGATCCGAATTGCAGCAAAATCTTCTTCAGGAAAATAAAAGATTCAGGAAATCAGGGGATATTGTTATAAAAAATTCTTCCAACTTCAAAGTTGTTATGAATTCGAAATTATTTGATGCCTTTTTTTTTAAATGTTTAATGGGTAAACAATTTTTTTGGAATGAGCGTTTTGTTAGTTTTTCTATAACAAAAATTGTTCTATTTTGTTTTATTTGACTAGCTACAGAGTCATAGATTCTATAGCTTATCTTTAATTAGTTTATTAGATAGATTTTTTCCAAATTAAAATTTTGTTTTTCTTCTCAGGTGTGATGAGGATCGATTGGAAAAGATTGATGGGACAAGTAAATCATTGGAGATGCTCCAGATTTTCATGTTTCTCTTTTAAAATAGTTTCAAGAATATCTTGATTATGTAACTATTTTAAATGGTTGTTACATCAGACCTATTTTTGGTTATGTTTTAGTACAGACTTTATTAAAGATAGATCGGTCTCTATCTTAGAAGATATGAGAAACATATCTTGAACTTAGTTTAAATATTGGTGCTTTCCCAGGAACAAGGGGCAATTCTTTTTGGACCTGATGATGGACTTATCATTTTGAGAAATATATGGAATGTAGTTTACTAGAAGGCAGGCCAGACTGACAAGTTGGCCTTGCAGGAGTCTTTGTTTCGAATGTATTTAATTTCACATGGCTCCCCAAATCACTGTGTTGGAACATGCTTTCCACTTCTCATTACCTGATATTCCCAACAAGAAAGTCTCTCGCTTGTCCAAACTCACCTTTGATGGTGTGGGGGATGTATCTACAAAACACCATCTTAACAAGTTTTAGTGTAAATGCATCAAACAAGATATTTTTGATTTAAAGGTTTTATGTAGAGTGTTCTCTTTTACTTTCATGGGTTGTATTAAACATTGGTTTGAGTCTTTCCCAACATATCACATTATTGATTGGTTTCAATTTGTAGAAGATTGTTTAGATACTTTTGAAATCTACGATTACAATCAATTATGTGAATAATTTCAGGATCTACTAATCAATGAGGATTCATCTCCAGAGGTCTTTTTAATAAGCATCCATCATGTTCTCTGTAAATTTCATCTTGATGACATGTCATTTGTACTAAATCTCTTCTTTGATGTTTGTGCCCCTCTCATCCAACCATTTTCAATCATGAATGATGAATCCGTTACAAATCCTATCACTCAATTGCAAGAAGAATTTTGTTTGCAGGATTAGAGGAATCCATCCGAAAATCTTGAACAAGCAAAGGAGGTAAATCTATTGAAAATTTTCTCACTAACAATCAAATTGGTTTTTCCTCTGAATCATTGTATATTTAGTCCTCGACTATTGTGGAAGAATATTTGATGTTGGGTCAAGGTGAATGTCCATATTCTTCTAAGTCTTTCTCTAATCAGTACTTAAATTCAATTATTGAAGAACACTTAGGTGATGAAAATGATATTAAACATTCTAACATTCCAATGAAACAGATTAGAGATGTAGATCTACAATTTGAAGAAGAAACCTTAAACCTTCATCCACAAATCATATCTTATCCGCAGGAAAGATTAGATGTTTGTCATAAAAGTTTTGAATTGTCTATCATACATGAGGCAAATTTATATGATCATATTATGTTGAAGGATTTATCACCAAAACATAGTGGAAGTTTTAAGGAAAGTGAAGAGGAATGTCTTGAGAATACCATTGTTAAATATCACAGCTCAAGAGAATCTTTTCATGTCCTCATTTATGATTCCTTTTACTCTTTATATCCTGATATCTTCTTAGATTCTAGTGGACATGATACTTTACCCACGATAACTTACTCTTTTCCATCACAATCAAATATTTTCGATATGCCAAGATTTGGTGAAATTAATTTCGAACATAACATTTATGAAGTCGGATTTGATGCTCTTTCACTTTCATCACTTGCATGGAAAAAACACATGTTGCAAGATGATTTTACATGATTTATTTTTTAAAAAGACAATGCACTCATTCTTATGGAGATCAAATATTCTACATTGCATATTGATTCTTTGGTTAGTTCGAATTTTAATGATTATGCTTTGTGTTTTGAAAAATGTCCATCTCATCAAAGGAAGTGTTCAAACCAGTAATCTAATTGATGTCATGAATCCTCTTACGATGTGTTCCCCATTGACAGATCTAGTTCTTCAAAGTCATAGTTTGCATCCTAATTTTAATGACAGGATCTTAGAATGGCTTGAGGATTCATATCTAAAAAATATTCATAATAAAGATAGAGTTGTGCTTGCTTTGTTTCTACCTAAATATCTAGGAAGTATGCATGACATGATTTTTTTAGATCCTCCATGTGAAGAAATTCATGAACACTTGGAGAATTGTAAGGAGGATGGGGCACGTCGGCCTTGGTTGATGGTTATGTTAGGTCCCCATAATATTGACAAGTTTTTCAAACTTACTTACACTCTTCCATGCCATTATGACCCATATCATGACAAGATTGCATAATGGTTGGATGATTCATACATCAAGAAGTTTCAAAAGAATGGTAAGGTCATGCTTGCTTTGTTTTTAAATGAATATATAGGAGGTAAGAATGACATATTTATTTTGTATCTGTAAATACTACATTCTTTTATTCTGATTTTTTACTTTCTATGCCTTGCAAGATTGAATATGCTCTTGTGGTTGCACTGGAAATACGATTTTACTCGGCATTTTGATCTATGTAGAAGTTAAAGTAGGTGTAGGAATAGAGTCCTTTTGGGTTTTTCTTGACTTTTCACTTTTTCCTTTGAATAATCCAGTTATCAAGGCATGTGGATATGCAAAGAGAACTGTCGTCTGAATGTTGTCAGGGAAGTCTTCTTTCAATTCCTTTCTTTTTCCTTTTCGCAGTTGTCTTGATTAAATGTTTCTTTTTCAAAACTTGGAAGCTTCATGCAATGATTTCAGATATTATGAAGCATTAATAAAGATATTAGGGATCCAGTCTTAGTTTTACCCTAAAAAAACATAGCTTACCACTGGACGTAATTGCAACCATCCTGGTTAAGGATTTTTCTGTTTCCTTGTAGTTTCTGTGACTTTTAATAATAAGCTTGGTCAAAATGATGTATCATGCATCACTATCCTAAGAAAAGAACTTTCCTATACACAAAACTCTGAATTTTGTAGTTCTTCCTTTTGATCCTCATTCTCTATGAGAGGTTGGCCTGGTTTTGTTTTTAGTCAAATTATTTTTTCAAGTGTGCTTTTGCTATTTCAATTTATTTATTTTTTATGTAATTTTGATTTTGAATCCCATTAATAAAATCAGATTCGGTTTGTTGTGTTTTTTTTTGTTTTTCTTTGATTACTTTGATTGAATTTTATTTTGTCTATCTTTTTGAATCAATATCTCTCTGATCAAAGAGCGATTGCCAAAGGAAGCATTCATTTCAAGACTTATGTTTTTAAAAGAAATTTGAAACAGTTCAAATAGTTTATGGTGTTAAGGTTCAGCTCAGATAATTGATTTGTAAGACAGCTGAGTACTATGAAATCCTAAACGGTTTTTGTCAGAGTATTACCCTTGAAATGTGTCGAAATATTTGGGAATTATGATTTTAGACTTTTTACACCGTCCCTATTCTTAAAAGATCACTTTTAAGCGCTTCCCCATTCTCTAGATGATTTCTTAATTGAAATCTAAAATATCTAAACCATGATAAAATTTCCAGTACTTAAAGCAAATAAATAGTGATCAGTAATATACATGTCCTATAATCAATCTATAGTATCACCCTGCCCTCTTTTTCATTTAAAAAATATATAAGTTATATCATTATAAGTTAAATGTGTGTAAACCATCTGGGTTACTGAACAAGCTTGCGGGCAGTGGGTAAATACATGCATGATACCAAGGAAACTTCGTTGGGGTACTGAACAAGCCTGCTGGAAGTGAAGCAATGTCGGGTTTGAGAGATAGCAGGTATGTTCTTATAATTTAACTTTTTATGGGAGTATATATAATGAATAGACAACTATTGGATGGGATTAAAGTACTTGAGTGGGTTAAATGACATCCCTGTCGAGGCTATAAATGTTTGTTGGAAGTAGTGGCTATGTTAACTATATTGAAGTCATTTTTATAAACATCGTTACACTTTGATCAAAACACACTTTCAAGATATAATCCTTTGTAAAAGAATCTATTCTTATTTTCTGATTATATGTAAGTTTTAAACCTGCAAAGTAAAGCAATGCATATAGATTCTTAAGCAAGACAGAAATTAATCAATGGCTCATACATAGAGTACACAGAGATTTTATACCGGAAACCCTCAACCGGGAAAACCTTTCTTATATTCATTATGTCGAATTTCACCATTCACCATACAATATATACAATGTTTTTAGGTATTTTGTAGATACCAAAACCCTAATCCCTTAATCCGGGATTAATTTACAAATCTGCTAAAAATAGCAAAATCCACTAAAAATATCAAAAACCACCCAAAAAAAAAAATCGGGGCGTTGCCTCGAACGCTGTGCATAACCAGGGGGGGCCATACTTGCCCCCCCCC
>SNQJ01S0004394.1:118527-145719 GCA_010110895.2 Picea sitchensis
TGATAGGATTATATAGTTAGATAGATTTTACATTTCTTAGTCATTTTAGTATTTTCATTGGATAACGGAGCCATAAAACCCATTAGGGAAGATTATTCTAAATGGATTGGGTTAACTAGACAACCCCAGACTGGATCTTCCCTTCTCGTTGACAGTGTGTCATTAACGCTCATTGTTGAGTCTCCATTTTGACATGTATAATGCCCTATCTCACCTTGTATCCGAGCCCTTTTTACCTATGTTATAATCCTCTACTTGACTGTTTCCTCCAAGAACATACCTAATGACCTTGTTCATGTACACCAGAGGTAACTTATGATTAAAGAATGTTTTGTTTAACTTTCTTGAGTTAATTTGATTAAAGTGTTTTATTTTTTATAATCCTAATGGTTTGACTCATGAGCAACCTATTCCGGTATCTGAACATTCTAGTACTACAATTCATCGTGCAATATGGTACCAAGTCTATTCCGGTACCCGAGGCAGTTTTGATCTGGTACTATCTGCTCCACATGCATTCTGGTACCAAGTCACGTGCTATTCCAGTACTGTCTGCTCCGATCCATTCTGGTACCAAAACCTCTATTTCCAGAATGCACCAATTGGACCAATATGATGGTGAATATTTCGAGAAGGCAGTTGGACTAAAGCTTCGAAATCAATTTTCTAGATTACAATGGACTCCATCACTCATGCACTTCGTTTCATGAGGATGGAGTCAATCCATAGAGATTTGATGTAAATACCAATTGTAATATCTTTAAAATTGTTTAATGATTACCCATAGATATTGATAATATTGGCTTACCTTCTATATAAGGGATGTTGTATAGACGATAGTGTGTGTGAATAATATGGAATGTAACAAAGTAGTTTGTCAGAACTAGATGATACATATCGTTTCTATGTATGAGGTGAAGAACTGTTGATCCAATTTACCAGCTAAAGTAATACAAAAGATCTATTATGCAAATTCTTGAGTATGAGTAAAACGTTTTAGTCTGTTATTTTCTTAAGAGGTTCCTTGTTGGTTCAGCAAGGGCCCATCGCCCCAACCTAGGTAAACCTCCCTATATATGCTTTGTGTGAGTGTTTTACAGTATTTTTTTCTCAATGATTTTTAATCCATTTCAAGAGTTCAACATTAAGATATTTGTTTTTGAATTGGTGTGAACAATCAGGTGCAAGATCGAATAGATATTTCCTTCTCAAATATTGGAGATTTCCATTTAATTGTTTGAAGTGTGGGATTGGTTAAGAAAATGATATTTTAAGTTTACAATTGAAGTAATTTTGGTACATCAAGGAACCATAAGACTTTGTATCTCATCTTCATGTCCCATAATGAAGTCTCTCAGTTGTGATGATTATTCCTTGTGCTTATTTGTTTGAATTGAGCCAAGTTGGAATTGATTTTGATTTCAAGAGTGATTGGAGTTGATTGTTAATTACTATTTTGATTGCTACAGGAAACAAGCTTCTTAAGTTCATCTCTCTAATTCATAAGCTTGGAATGAACAGACTTGTTCCCTACGATAGAACCTTTTTGATTGATTGTTTGCTTGAGAAGTTTCATTATCAGTTTTCTCTTCTAAGTTCAAAGGTGTTTGAAGTATTCAGAAATCTTAGACACAGAGTTTTATGTTATTAATTATTTCCTATATACAACAGACATAGATAGGTTACCTGTTTTCGGCACATATAGTGTAACAACTCTTTTGATTATGAATCCTGGATTGACATATAAATGAGTGTAAGATATACATTGAACATATTTATACACCAACATTTTGGCGTCATTGTCGGGGAGTTGTAAACGGTAATAGGTAGCATTTTGAGTTTTGATTGGTTTGATGAATTTTGATTTGGATTTAAGGACAATCTGAGGGTGGAGAGAAGACGATAAGATGAGAGGTAAGAACCTGCGCATCCACTTTGGTGGGGTTTCTCCAAAGTCAGGTTGTCCTCCTACCTTTGATAATTAGAAATTTGCGTTCTTTTTTTTACTGGAATTTCTTTTATGAGTAAGTATAGGGATAATAAAGGTAGATTTATTGCTCCCAAAATTTCAGAAAAGCTAGAAAAACAAACAACAACCCCCCCCCACCCCCCACACTAGTTCATCTAAAATTCGGGCAAGAAAAATGCTTAGAGGAGAGAGCTCAAAGGTAGCAATTGAAACAATAGCTAAGGGCACTAAATCTTAAGCCACTTTTCAGATTGAAAGCATAATACAGCCAGAAAAAGAGGAAGCACTAGCGACGCCAACAAAAGGAGAATCTGGAAAATAAACAAAGGTAGTAATAGAGGAGGTTTCATCTGTCGTTGGAAAGCCACATGAAACCTTGGAAGAGCTAGGGATACCAAATAACCCAGTGGTCAAACCATCACTTAGTGGAGAGACATCACCACCCCCCTACAGGTTGTTTGGAGATATGGCAGAAGAAGAGGGAAATGCAGCTAATGAAACAAAGACATTTGGATTCTCCATATTGGATATCGCCAGAGACGTTGCTATGAAGAACATTCCATTGTCCTCACTTCCTCACTTCCATGGTATGTCAACAGAATATCCTGACTCATTTTTGTTTGAATTTGACATACTATGTAGGAGTTATAATTACACTGATAATGCTCAAAAATTAAAGCTTTTCCCAGCTACACTAAAAGATTCAGCACTAAGGTGGTTTATGATCCTAGGAGAACACACTATTTTGTCTTGGGATGGTATGAAGGAGACCTTACTCCAGAAATACCAAAATTACTACAGACCTAGGGATGCTATGAATGACATATTCAAAATGCAACAATCTGAAGAAGAAAGCTTGGAAGATTACCTAGAGAGGTTCCTATACAACTACCAAAAGACTAGGCAATTTTCCTTAGACACATCTAGAGTTAGGACTATCTTTCTAAAGGGTGTGAGGGATGATTTCATTGAAGTACTAAACCTCATGAGTTCTGGAGATGTGTACCAAAATCCATTTGCAAACATAGCAGAGTATTGTAAAAGATACTCCCATGGTCAAGCTAAAAATGGCAAAAGGGATCCTACAAACAGAATTGCTAAACCCACATCAGGAGGTGTCACTAGGATTAAACTGGGAAATATATTAGAAAACTTCAAAATAAATATCCTAAACACCGTCAGTTCCCAACTTGATACTATGAAAATTAAAAGAAAACAAGAGGAAGAAAATGTTGTGTTAGCAATTTTCTGTCATCGGTGTAGGAAAAAGCACCCTGAAAAGGAATACCCCCTTAATGTTATTGAAATCTATGGTCTATGTACAGAGGATCATCCTACTAAAAAATTCCCTTCCTTACCCGGACTTAAGGCCATATTCAAGGGAGGAGGAGAACCTGAAACATCCTACCCTCCTAAGAGACCATGGAGACAACAAAACCTCAATATATTTGCAGACCCAACTACACAATACCCACAACAACAATGGGTACCTCCCATGTCTTATCCTCAATGGTCTCCACAATAGCCACAAACCCAACCTTGGAAGAAAGGATGGAGAGTACCTGCATATGGGAATATTCCCTTTCATCCAACAAAGTTTCCCACCTATCCACAATGCCCTTCGAATATCTCCCAGCTGCTCCCAAGATTTAATCCTCCTGCTCTTCTTCCACCTCCACAGTTGTAACAACAGCTTGCAATGCCTATGAATCCAAATATGYAACAACAAATGTAAGTTGCACCTATTCAAAACCCTCCTCGACCTACCCCTATTCCTGCATAACCTATCCCTAATTCAAATAGCAGGCCGACACAACCTGTACAAAACCTTGAAGTACAAACATTCCCCACTTATGTAATAACRCCAGCTCCATTTAATGGAATTGAATTAAGATCATGGAGGGTTGTAAATAAAACAAATCCTACTGTGGTTATCCAATAAGAACAAGTATATAATCACACAAATCAAGAAGAAGAACAAATAGATATTCGAACAGTTCAAAGAGAAAAACAAATGACTAATCCGTTAAATGAAGAAATAAACACCCTTGTCCGACAAGAAACTCCTTCTCCCAACTCCCTTGCAACAGAAATACCTTAGAGAACATATCCCCCTTATCTAGAAGGGTTACTTGTAAAGAAATATGAGGAACCTCTAGGACATAATCTAGAGACTAAACTTAGAAATATATGTGTGAATATCCCACTACTACAGGTCAACAAAGACATACCTATCTATGATAAAATTGTAAGGGACCTTTGCATTAAAAATCTAGGGAGGAAGAGGAAGGAGCCTCCTATCATACAAGTAGTGGGGTAGTTGTCAGAGTTTATAACAGAAATGCCATCCAAGTATAGTGATCCAGGGAACCCAGTGGTAACCATAGAAATTAATGATGTTGATTTACCTCACACACTGATTGATCTAGGGGCTACAATAAATGTGATGTTAGTAAACACTATGAAAACACTGCAACTAGATCACCTAAGACCAACACAAACTTTGTTGGAGCTTGCAGACAAATCAGTCATCACCCCAGTAGGAAGTTTAGATGATATAATAGTTACTTTGGCCTCTTGGGAATACCCTATGGATTTCTTAGTGATTTATCCCAAATCCTCCAAACCAGGACACCCAGTAGTACTTGGTCAACCTTGGTTGGCCACTGTTGATGCATTTATTAGTTGTCAATCAAGAGAGATGACAATTTCCAATGGCACTCAAAGTCAAAAAACTTATCCTTTTCCCCCCCACCCAACCAACCACTAAAGTTCCTCTCTGGTTGGAGAATCCCTATGGGGAGGAGGACTACACCCAACCCTTGTTGACACTTGAACAGGTAAAAGGAGTACAAGAGAAAACTGAAGAATAAAATTTAAGTCTATTCTTGGCTGATTCAGCATGCATTGAATATCCTCAATCTTTTCCTAACTACACGCATATATTTAGCCCCAAATTTCAGGAAATTTGGCACCCTTATACTTCTATAGTAGCCACCATTTCACAAATAGATGAAGGGAAAGAATCAGTTTTTCAAGATGTTGAAATCAGTCCTAGAAAGTCCTTGTATATCAATGCTAGCTTAGAAACAGATCAGTAACAGAAGTTGATACAAAGGATTCAAGGGAAATTAGATGATTTTGCTTCGGATTACTCTGACATGAAAGGGATCCACCCAGACACCTGTATGCATCATATTTATACTAACGATCAGATCATACCTATTAGGTAGCCCAAAAGAAGAATGAATCCATCCTTGAAATTTATAGTGAAATAAGAACTCCAGAAACTCTTGCAAGACAATTTCATTTACCCTATATCAGATAGCAAGTGGGTCTCCCCATTAGTTATTGTACCTAAGAAAAATGGAAAATGGAGGATTTGTGTGGACTTTTTAGAATTAAACAAGGCTACCTATAGAGACTACTTTCCCTTGCCTTTCATAGATCAGGTCTTAAACACTTTGCCTGGGAAGAGGTATTTTTCTTTCTTGGATGGGTTTAGTGGTTACAATCAAATCCAAATTTCACCAGAAGATCAGGATAAGACCACATTTACTTTCCCCTGGGGGACCTATTCCTATAGGGTTATTCCTTTTTCTTTATGTAATGCCCTTGCTACCTTTCAAAGGGGTGTCTTGGCTATTTTCTCTGATTTGACCCATGACTATGTGGAAGTCTACATGGATGACTTCATAGTGTACGGGGATGATTTCCAACAGGCATTGGATAATTTGGAGAAAGTATTGGTTAGATGTAAAGAGACCAACCTTTCACTTAGTCATAAGAAATATAGAATGTTTCTCACTGAAGGAATTTTTCTAGGTCACCACATCTCTGGTACAGGAATAAGAGTAGACCCTACCAAGATTGACATTATTTCACAAATCAATATCCCTAGCTCACAAAAGGAAGTCATAATTTTCTTAGGGAATATTGGTTATTATAGGAGGTTCATTCAAAACTTTACAAACCTAGTTGCCCCCCTATTCAAAATGTTGACAAAAGATGCTAAATTTTGTTGGAATGAACAATGCCAACTCTCCTTTGAAATCTTAAAAACAAAGTTGTCAAGTGTCGTTGTTTTGAGAGGACCAAACTGGTCTCTTCCTTTCCATATTTGCACAAATGCCTCATATACCACTTTGGGAGTTGTCTTAGGACAAAGGGAAGGATAGATTCCTTATGCTATATACTTTGTCAGCAAGAATCTGTCACCTACTGAACTAAACTATATTGTCACGGAAAAGGATTTTTTGTCAGTAGTACATGCCATCAACAAGTTTACACACTATATAACAGGATATGAATTTTTTTTGCACACTGACCATTCAGCTATCAGATTTTTAATGAACAAACCTGTTAAAAATGATAGAGTGACTAAATGGCTATTATTACTACAAGAATTCAGTATCACTATTATTGATAGGCTTGGAAAAGATAATTTGGTTGTTGATTTCTTGTCTAGACTTATTCATACAGGTGACAGTACTCCAGTAGATGATGATTTTCCAGATGAGAATCTATTTTCTATTTCTACTTACACCCCTTGGTATGCAGATGTGGCTAACTATCTTGTAACTGGAAATCTTTCTCAAAGTATGCCCTCCCGACAGAAATAAATAATTATTCAACTAATTCCCAATTATATGTGGCATGAGGATTTCTTATACCGAACTAGACCTAATTTGGTAATCAGAAGATGTGTTCAGGAGGACGAGATGTAGGATATCTTCAAAGATTTTCATGATGGCCCATGTGGAGGCCATTTTTCTGACAAAAGGACAACATACAAGATTCTACAGTCTGGATATTATTGGCCAACCATTTTCAAAGATGCAAAGAAATATGTGGCTAGCTGCGATGATTGCCAAAGAATGGGAAAACCTACTGCAGTCGATGAAACGCCTCTCCAAGCCCAAGTAGTGATCCAACCCTTTGAAACATGGGCTTTATATTTTGTAGGACCTATCAACCCCATGTCCTGCAGGAAAAAGTATATCTTAGTCTGCACAGATTATGTAACAAAATGGGTAGAAGTCAAGGCTTTGTATTCAGCCAATGAACAATCTGTTGTAGAATTTCTCTTTGAGGAAATTTTTACTCATTTCAGTGTACCTCTTGAAATAGTCATTGACAAAGGAACATAATTCACCTCAAATTTGGTCAAGGCTCTTACTGAACAGTACAGGATCAAACATAGAAAATATTTTCCCTATCACCCCTAAGCAAATGGCCAAGTAGAATCGACCAACAAAGTGATAGAGGCCATCTTCACTAAGACTGTTTAGCTTCATCACAAAGACTCAAATGATAGGTTGAATGAGGCCTTGTGGGCCTACAGGATAGCTTGGATAAATACAACTGGCCATACACTTTATGATTTGGTATATGGGAAGCAAGTACTACTTCCCATAGAGTTTCAGGTGAAAACCTTCAGAACTTCCATGCAATTAGGGATGGATCTGAACGAAGCTCAAAAATAGAGGCTATTACAATTAAATGAGCTTGATGAGATAAGACAGGATGCTCTACAAAGAACCACCCTGATACAAGAGAAAAGGACCAAATGGCACGACAAGTACATCAAAAAGAAGTCCTTTCAGTCAGGTGATTAGGCCCTCCTATATGACAATAAATTCAATTTTTTTAAGGGTAAATTGTCTACTAGATGGTTGGGGCCCTATGGGGTTGATACAATTTATAACAATGGTTCAGTAAGGATAAATACCATTGATGAGAATCGGACTTCCTTTGTCATAAATGGGCATCGACTGGAGGTTTATCATAAGACTCTATCAAAAGAGGATTTTGTCAAAAATGTTCTTCAGAGTTCCAAAATGCAACTGGTAAGCAAGAGGATTTCTCCTCCTATTGACCTACCATAGTAAGTTCAATTGTATAAATTAATTTGGCTATGTACATAGGTGTGTCATTAGATAGAACTTCTCTTTTATTTTTCTGATACGACTAACAAACAAACAAAAAAAGTCGGTTGTGTTCCCATGTAGATAAATGAATAAGGAGGGCATTTACTAGATGGAGTCTTCTTTAAGTTTTTCAAACTCTTTAAAATTGAAAACACTGGTGAGCAGGAACTGGCCCAGGCTCGAGAAAAATCCACGGGACAATATAAAGATTTTTCTTTAAGTTTTTCAAACTCTTTAAAATTGAAAACATCGGTGAGCAGAAACTGGCCTAGGCTCGAGAAAAATCCACGGGACGGTATAAAGAGTTTTCTTTAAGTTTTTCAGACTCTTTAAAATTGAAAATACTGACAAGAATTAACTAATGTGGACTCGATAAAAATCCATAGAAAAGTAGTAGTTAGGATTATTATTTTTATTTCTATATTAAAAAGGAAATGCCAGCAAGAACAGTGATCGTCCTGGTCCCAAAAGAGGAGGGCTCTATAATATCAATAATTGGTCATCCAAATTCCAGAATACCTTCCTGTCACAAAATTCTTCTTGCATTATTCCAATGCAAAGTCAAAATTCCTAAGTGTTGGTATTTGTTCTGTCTACATGGTTTTTCAGTCGAATATGATCACAGAACACCAGATGTTTCTACAAGCCACTACCACCAGGCTCTATATCAAAAATCTCTCAAGAACTAGAATACAATGTTCATCTATGTGCTTATTCGGTACCAATGATCACCTCCATGTTTATCTGTTACCAATAGTCATTACTGTGCGAAACCATCTCGCTATGCTTATCCAGTACCAGACCACATTCGGTATTGAAGAGGGGATCCTGCGCTATTCTGGTACTGATTACAACTCTGCACATAGGTGATTCGGTACTCAGATGATTCGATACTGGTAAGGATGTGACTGGTAGCTCTAATCACATTTCCAAGTTGTTGCTCAATTATTAGTACTAGGACATACATATTCAACATTTTTTTCGTTTTATTAAATAAATTAGAATAAATATACATTTAAACATATGGTTACTCTCGAATCATGATACACTCCCTCCCACGAACTTATGTAAAAACCTCGTCCACATTTCTGTATGGAGAAAAAGTCCCTATTTCCCGAAATGATGAGAGTACGAGGTCATTATGTCTCTCATCGGACCAAACTCATGCCCCCTCCGTCTATCCGGTAAATAAACCTCATAATCCCATTCTTCGCTACCGTGACATATGAAATGACTTGAGCCACATCTTTAAGCATATCAAATAATGATCCCGATGACACCAGTCGATTTCACATTCACGAGTCCCAGTCCTAACGACCACATCCCTTGTCATCATTTAACACTTTCGTAAATATTGTATGATGCCAATTTCCCCATGAGTATGTAAGTCATTAGTGGATTCAACCTGCCTTACATGGATTTTCAGTCAAATCTGATCACAAAACACCAGATGAGAATTATTTATCATTGATGTCACACCACCTATAGACACACTGTGATCATGTGCCTTCGTATTCCTTGCATATTTTTTCCCTGTCTGGTACTCCATCACCGTCTGTGTTTAACCGATGCTTCATCTCGATCCGAGTTGGTCCGGTACTCTATCATTGTCTACGTTTATCTGGTACTCAACCCTCGATCCTCTGTCAGTGCCTTATACGCCTGAAAGAATTGTTTAAGCTAGCATGGGGGTTGACAGGCATGAGCCCATATTTCAATTATACAGGGAAACAATAGAATATCAAGCTTGTAAGGAAAAATATGAACAAGAAGGGTGGGTGCCATTTTTGGAAAATTTTAAAGGCCATCATAAAGGAATCTATCTTTCCTTTGCACAAAAATATGATGGAGAAAGTGTGAAGTTTGGATACATGAAGTTGACAATTACATAGGCCACTATAGCAGAAGCTACAGGTCTCCCTATGGTTGGAGAAAAATATTTCAAGAGGGTGATCATCGACAAGAAACTTTGTCAGAAAGTCCTCAAGCCAGAACATCAAGACCCCTATTGGACTAAGGGCATCCCGCACAGCTACATTAAAGAGGAATATTGGACGATGCTCATAAGTTTGCAGAAATTCCTCACCTGCGAAGGAAGGTATGCAGTAACCTTCATTTATCATTTGAAACTTTTATCACATTTTAAGGGAGGACAACAAATTGATTTTCCTCACTTCTTATGGATGAGTTTAAAGAATATGGTGAGAGGAGTGAGATCAGTTTTCAAGAAACCTGAAACTAGCCTTCATCACCATGGCTTAATAAAACTTTTGGTTGTCCATGCTTTGAGGGCACAAGGTGGTAGTTGGAAGCAACTACTCCAACATAATTTTGTTCAAGAAAGAATGTCCAAATCTGTTGAAGCATAGGAGGCAAGGATACATAGTGAGGTTTCAAGAAAAAAGGCAAAGAAAGACAGAAGTAAGACATCAGGAGGTAAAGAAGACACTATTACACCCATATCATCCCATCCCATCGAGAGATCAATAACATAAAAGTCTGTTGTAGGGGAACCTACTACATCAAAAAAGAGGAAAGCCACCCAATCCCAGAAAATAAGTCCTATCTCAATTTAAAAATATAAAATACAAAATAAATACTATGAGCTAGGGGGACGATCAGACAATATTACTGAAGAAATCACCGAGTTGTCATCAAAACCAAACAACCAAGTAGTGAAGACCTCTGACCTCAACATACAAAAAAAGAACAAGCATGCACAGTCTAGCTCAGTACTGCATCCTAAAGATCATCTATCGCAGAGTAAGAAACGAAAGAACAAGGAGATAGATCCACAGGAGATTTCACACGAAGCAACTGTCAAACCCCCTCCAGAATCCGTTAAGGAATTGGAAAACATCCCTGAAATGGTTACTCTGTCTTCCCAAAAACTGGCTAGTGAGTTGAAATAAACTGGCAAGGTGACAAGTGGAAACCAAAAGAAGTTTGAAAGGGAGAAGGCACGAAAGGAACAAATTCCAAAATCTACACCTCAATCTTCCAGGATAATAATAAGGGTTGGTCAGAAGAAGAAGACTCCAGAATCCACAACCCAAGGCCTCAAGATAAAAGTTAAATCGAAATCGACACAGGAGAAACAAGTGTCCAAGCCTACAACCATTATTAATACAAATAAGAGGAAGTTGTTTGAGGAGACTTCTACCCCTATCAACAAACTTGAGGAAGTCTCGCTTCCCATACAAAGGACCGCCAGAAGCATGGCCAAGAAGGTAACAGTTCCGAATATACCTTATATTCAAAGGGGACCCATGGATATTTTGAGTTCTCCAGAAAAAGGAAGTGGTTGTGGAGATACAGTGAGTGAAATAGAAGGGTTGGTAACAGAGACTTTGAGGAGTCTGAGAGAGGAAAAAGAATCCCTTGAGGAGGTGGCTAAGGAAGTAATCACATCTAGCCCAGACAAGTCCCTGAACAAACAACAACTGATAGTAAAGATTGATAAACTGAAGCAATAAATTGAAGAGTATCGGGTATTGGATAGGCACATCAAGGCAGAGAATGCACAATTAAAAGAACAACATGCAAAGGTCTCTACTAAACTCAACAAAGTCTTACGATTGATCCAATACACTAAGGTAATTAAGAAGAAATTGAGGAGTGAAGATTTTGGTTTTAACATCCTGAAACTAGAGAAGTGACAGAGAAGGATTCAATTTTGCAGAAAATTTTTGGGTAACAGTTTTTGATGATGTTGCATGAGGACATGCAATACCTTCAGCATGGGGGAAATGTTGAGTCTCCATTTTGACATGTATAATGCCCTATCTCACCTTGTATATGAGCCCTTTTTGCCTATGTTATAAGGCTATACTTGATTGTTTCCTCCAAGAACATACCTAATGACCTTGTTCATGTACACAAGAGGTAAATTATGATTAAAGCATGTTTTGTTTAACTTTCTTGAGTTAATTTGATTAAAGTGTTTTATTTAGTATAATCCTAATGGTTTGACTCATGGGCAGCCTATTCCGGTATCTCATCATTCTGCTACTACAAGTCATCGTGTTATCCGGTACCAATTCTATTCTGGTACCCGAGGCAGTTTTGATCCGGTACTATATGCTTTGCATGCATTCTGGTACCAAGTCATGCGCTATTCCGGTATTGTATGCTCTGCATCCATTCCGGTAACCAAATTCGCGACTGTGTGTATTCCAGTACCAAAACCTTTGTTTCCATAATGCACTAGTTGGACCAGTATGATGGTGAAGATTTCAAGAAAGCAATTGGACCAAAGCTTCCAAATCAGTTTTCCTAATTACGATGGACTCCATCACTCATGCACTTTGTGTCATGAGGATGGATTCGATCCCTATAGATTCGATGTAAATACCAATTGTAATATCTCTAAAACTGTTTAATGATTACCCATAGATATTGATAATATTGGCTTACCTTATATATAAGGGATGTTGTATAGACGATAGTGTGTGTGGATAATAAGGAATGTAACAAAGTAGTTTTTCATAACCAGATGATACATATCATCTCTATGTATGAGGTGAAGAACTGTTGATCCAATTTACCAGTTGAAGTAATACAAAAGATCTATTATGCAAATTCCTGAGTATGAGTAAAACGTTTTAGTCTGTTATTTTCTTAAGAGGTTCCTTGTTGGTTTGGCAAGGGCCCACCACCCCAACCAAGGTAAACCTCCCTATATATGCTTTGTGTGATTGTGTGATTGTTCTACAGTATTGTGTTTTCAATGATTTTTAATCCATTTCAAGAGTTCAACATTAAGTTATTTGTTTCTGAATTGGTGTGAACAATCAGGTGTGAGATCGAATAGATATTTCCTTCTCAAATATTAGAGATTGTCATTTAATTGTTTGAAGTGTGGGATTGGTTAAGAAAATGATATTTTGAGTTTACGATTGCAGTAGTTTTGGTACATCAAGGAACCAAAAGACTTTATATCTCATCTTCATGTCCCATAATGAAGTCTCTCAGTTGTGATGATTGTTCCTTGTGCTGATTTGTTTGAATTGAGACAAGTTGGAATTGATTTTGATTTCAAGAGTGATTGGAGTTGACTGTTAATTACTGTTTTGATTGCTACAGGAAACAAGCTTCTTAAGTTCATATCTCTAATTCATAATCCTGGAATGAACAAAATTGTTCCCTACGATAGAACCTTTTTGATTGATTGTTTGTTTGAGAAGTTTCATTATCAGTTTTCTCTTCTAAGTTCAAAGGTGTTTGAAGTATTCAAAAATCTTAGACACAGAGTTTTATGTTATTAATTATTTCCTATATACAACAGACATAGATAGGTTACTTGTTTTCAGCACATATAGTGTAACAACTCTTTTGATTACGAATCTTGGATTGACATATAAATGAGTGTAAGATATAAATTGAACATATTTATACTTACACCAACACCTGTCAACAAGAGGCAAGAAGAAAAACAAGATAAAATCAAAAAACTATTCTGACCAGTAGGAGACTACAAAATCTGAAGACCCCAATGTTGGGGGGAAAAACCAAAGAAAGGAAAAATATCCTTGCATGGTACGTAAGGAAGACCACTTCACCAAATAATATCCCCACCTTTCTGAGGTACATTAATATATCAAGTGAGGGGTATCTCCTTCACAAGTAGTGGTATTAACCAATCATTTCCCCCAACAACAATAAATGATCACACAAGTTCCTACACTGCCACCTAGGGGAAATGCAGATTCCTCATCCATGAATATTATGATGGTTAAATATATGGTCACACTAAACACCATAGCCAATAACTATGACTCCATTAAGGGAGAGCCTTCATCAAAGGATCCTCCACTGAATTTACCACCCGAGAAATTGACTTTCGAACTTTCCATCTGCCCTCCAAAAGGGGTACTTTGACGTACCACCCATAATTCGAACGCTCGGGCATTCCAACACTATAACATAGTGGAAGATATTTGCCATGCACCATGGTACGTTGTCAACACTCTAAGTATTGCATATTTTTCCTTCACAGTGGAAATCCTTTCTATCATCCATAGGGGGAATCGACCCTTCGATGTCTAACAACATTTCCTTTAACATAGAACAAAGTGAGTCACGTCTCTCACAAAAAATGGCATTGAAAATTATAGTTTATTTTATGAACAAGTATATATTTTGTACAGTGGTCGACGAAGGAGAGACCACTTGCATTATGTATATTTCATGTTGGAAATCCATTGGTTCTCCACAACTCACCACATCTTCAACCATCCTAAAATATTTTGATGGACATTCTTTCAAACCTTACAAAATTCTCCCATCCTTACCCATCACGCTTGGGGGAAAGATTGTATCCATAGAATTTGAAGTGGTGGAGTCCACACTTGACTATAATCTGTTCTTGGTCCATACTTTTTTCTATGAAATAAAGTTTTTCGCATCAACTATCTTTCGCATTATATGATTTCCCCATCAATGGAATATAGTTATGATCAACCAACTGGATTATTTCCCACCTGAATTATGAGATAATCCTAGCACCAACACTCCCTTCATAGGTGAGTCTTTCAGGGGATATGAAAGTGTTAGTGTAGGTATGTTTAAATATCCTTTTCTTATGGGTATTTCCCCCCTTCCTCCACCTAACACTACCCATATTTCTCCTATAAACATGATTTTATCATCGACCAGTCGATCTCTCGGGTCATTTGATTATTGGGTGGTACATCATCCTAAGGATGTTGACTTATATGGAGCATCCATGCCACTAACGGTGGTTGCGATTGTCGGTCTGGATGTCCCCTCGAACTATGTTGATACTGGTCAACCCTTCCATCCTTAAATAGAATGTGATCAGCCTATTCCGCCTATATGGGTTGTTGACTCTCTTGGTTCACATGATTTCCTAGATACTAAGTTTCCTTTAGAATGGGCCATCCTAAAATTCATGGATTTCATCGAAAATCCAAAGAAAGATGAGAATCATCAAGAATCCATCCTCAATGATTTGGAACCGACGAGTGTTAGAACAATGAGTTCCAACTCGAGACTGGGGATATTGGCTGGGACATCCAGTCGACCTCCAAGTTTTGACAGTTTTTCTTCTCAGGTTCTTTTTCATAACTTTCCACTGAATTCTCTACTTCCCCTCCCTTTGAAGATTTAGTTTTTGTACCCCCTTCATGTTGGTTGTGGAGCCTGATTATCTTCCTTATTTAGAGGTCTTTGTTTTCAGTCGTGTTTATACCCCATGAAGACTTTATGCCCCGGAAGAATGTACACTCCTCCATGCAGGGGAGTCCAGGGGGGGGTTACCCCCCTTGTGGGGTCAAGGGGCGAATCCCCCGAAGGAAAATTTCATTGTAAATGTATATTGTAATTTCATAGTAAATATGGAACATTCATTATAAGGTCACAAATCTGACGGTAGAAGTTATGTTAGGGTTTTGTTTCCCTAGAAGGCAACCCTCTTTTATGAGGAAATGTATTGTGGCTATGTATCATTGTGAATATTGTATTCTAAGTGAGGAGAATATGAGAGAAAGGAGAGGAAGTTACAACGATTGTGTTGTAGGTTATATCCCTTCATTTGTTGGATAATAATAAAGGAAGGACCTGGAACTTTCTTTGGTGGATGTAGCCCACACTGGGTGAACCACATATATCTGTCTCTATTGTATTGTGTATCTTCTATGTTTTATTTCCGCATTTGTTTTATTTTATTTCTCCACGATCCTATTTTTCTAACAAATGGTATCAGAGCGAAAGGTATCTCACAGGAAAAGAGGGTTCCTGGTTTGATTGGGAGCAATGGCAGAAGATGGAAAGTTTAGGATCGAGAAATTTAACAGCCAAAACTACCAGTCATGGAAGATGCATATGGAACATTATCTATATCAGAAGGATCTATTCCTTCCATTGGGTGGAATAGCAAGGAAGTCGATGTCCATGAAGGACAAAGAATGGGAGGTTGTAGACATAAAGGCACTAGGAACGATATGGATGAGCCTGACAGCATCAGTGGCTTTCAATATTTCAAAAGAAAAGACAAAGAAGGAGATGATGGATGCATTGGATAAACTGTATGAAAAACCATCGACGTCCAATAAGGTATTTCTAATGAAGGGATTGTTTAATATGAAACTGTCAAAAAGTGGGTCTATTGGTATTTCTAATGAAGGGATTGTTTAATATGAAATCACAAAAGTGGGGTCTGTTGCGCATCATTTAAATGAATTTAATATGGTTACTAATCAACTAAGTTCTTTAAAAAGTGGACTTTGATGATGAGGCCAGAGATCTTATAATATTTTCCTTACTGCCGTAAAGCCGGAAAAATCCTGGTCATGGCTATAAGTACCGTTGTCTCTAGTTCAAATCTGATTCCGATTATTGTCAAGAAGAAACGAGTGTGAGATATAACAAAGAAATGCACAAAGATATTGCGTATATTTATAGCTGTAAGGAAACAACGGTGATGCAACCATAAACAAAGATATACGATAATACATAATTTATATTAATAAAATAAAACCCAGAAAAATATAGGGTGGAAAAGCATTCCGCTGAATGGTGGAAGCTTATCTCCTCTCAGAGATGCGGATGGCTACGTTGATTCACAAGAAGATGATTATAATGATAGTTCTGAAGGAATTTTACAATAAATGGGAATGCAAAATTCTATATCCCAAAACCTAAAACCTGTAAGATTAGTTACCAAAGTCATGTGGGCCCTGTTTGGGTGTTAGTACATCAACTTCCTCGGGTCGTGACCCCTTTTGCATACGATCTCCGGCTTAGGCGTGTGATAGCCCGCCAAGGCACATCATGAGATTCACTTTTGGGGGTCTACCACCCTTTGGCTACCATTGAGAACCTCGATCTTAAAAACCTTCATTTAGGCCCCCATTCCTAAGTTAAACCCCGCTAAAAATAGTAACTTGCCAAATTGCCAGAAGAGTTTTCAGCTGCCAGCTTGAAAAGGTGGGTGGCCACCAATATCCACTGATCAATCATCCCTCCTTAGGAAGCAATGGTTCCATTGCGTTGAGTTCCCAGAAACGGGGGAGAAGGAAAAACGTTTGTTGAATCTGCATCTCGGTGAGCTGCTTGTCTTGCTAGAGACGTCACGTTGCTCAGTTTGTGGAAGTCTATCACGGACCTGTTGAGGTTGAGGTACATGAGAGGACGGTGTGCAGAAGGAATCTTTGCGCTTTGCTACAACCTTGTCGACCTGCTTCTGTTGGATATAAGGTGCTTAGGGCAAGGTTGTAGTGGTTGCAGTGTCCTTTTGTTCTCCTTTTGAATAGATTGTGAAGAAGCTAAATTTTGAATAATGAGATACTACCTTGTGACATGTTTTAGGTGGAATAGTAGTCGGAACTACGTCTGGTATTCTGTAGAGATGACCCCCCAAAGTAACAATGACACTACGGGGTCGAGACTCATAAACAACATGGCATCTCCACATATAGGGTTGGCCCAAGAGCACTTCACAGAGATCAAGTGGGGAAACATCACATAATACCTCATCCTTGAAGGGTTGGATGTTGTATGATGATCAACACTATTGGCTGACACGGAGATCTCGTCCTTGGTGAAGCCACCCAATGTTGTATGGTTGCGGGTGTGGTGTTGTCGACAATCCCAACTGTTTGACGACCTCTGTTGAGATGAGGTTCTTCTGGCTTCCTCTATCAATAATAAAATGCAGCGGGGTCCCCTTCACCCACATCTATGAATGAAAAAGGTGCTCCCCCTCTTCAGGATCTTTTGGTTCTTCTGGTTGAATTGTTGCGGTCATGACAATAGCAGTGGGATCCATGTCAATGATCTGTGCTTTACCATTATTTTCAGAATTAGATTATGAATCAAGGTTCGGCTCTTTTTCTTTAATCTCGTCAACCAATGACTGTTTTGAGCGACATTCATCGGTGTTGTACCAAGGGATTTTGTGGAACTCACACCATTTTCCGGTGTCCTTCTTTGTCTTCCCGTGACCCTTCTTTTCCTATGTCTTGGACTAGTTTTCGGGAGACTGTTTGTTAGGGTCGTCTTTGTCATACTTCGATTGTTATGGATTTGTAGACCCGAACTCCCATTTGTTTTGGTCCTTAAATTTCTGATCGATTTTAACAGCATATCGATAAGCAGCACCAAGTGATGAGATGTCCAGAAAATCCATTTCAATCTGGATGTATCTGTGGAGAGCCCCACAGTATTTCAGAACCAAATGTCGCTCGGAGTCTTTGATACCCAGCTTGGTGCGCAAGGTATGGAAGGTATTGGTGAAATATGGAACTGCTTGGCCCCTCTCTTGCCGTAGTGTGGTCCATCTCATCTACTAGTCCTCATAGTTTCCAACAGGGTAATATTGTTCCTTTACCGCATCCACAAAAAAATCCCAAGTGGGATCGACCCCGTATATTCCAGACTCCTCTGTGGAACTCTGCTCCCAGTAAGTTTCCCACCAATGTTTGACATGGGGGAGAACTTTAAGGAGTGCGAAGGTGATCGTTTCTTTGTCAGAAAAATTGTGAACAAAGAAATAACCTTCTAGCATACTTAACCATTTTTCTAGGGCTTCTACATCTATCTGTCATTCAAATACAAGAATATCAAAATTAACTTGTACCTTTAAAGGCGAGGTGCCTCCAAAGTGGTCGCTTGATGAAGATGTGCCTAATGCTATCGGCAGGCGTTGAAGGATGTGGGAAAAAATCTCCATCATTTCGTCCCTTTGTCGCGTGAGAGCTTGCTCAAGCAATAGATTGATAGGATTGTCTACTCCATCGTTTTTATTTTATTTCACCATTGAGGGTTTCTTGAGTGATTATCTTCAAGAGAGACAAGCTCAATATCCAACTCGCTATACTTGGACCTCGTCGGGGACATGCACTGAAAAAATGATCAAGAGTAGCCTACTCTGATACCACTGATCTGGATTATTTTCGGCACAAAATGAGAGAGGAGATATAATAAAGAAATGCACAGAGATATTGTAGATATTCAGTAATATAACATAAATGTATCAGAGATTCAACCATAAGCACAGATATATAGTAATACATGATTTCTATTAATCAAAGAAGTGTACAGAGACTGTAAAAATACAGAGTGAAAGACTCACTAGAATGGTGGCAACTTATCTCTAAGAAGCGATGTGACGGCTACTCGCACTCGCAAGAAGATGATTACAATGAGGCTCTGAAGGACTTTTTACAATAAACGGGAATGCCAAAATTCCTAGACATCCAAAAACCTAACCTTGGGAGATGAAGCGCCAAAAGTCATGTGGGCCTCGTTTTGGTAAGCCAGTACATCAACTTCCCGGGGTCGTAACATTTGCATACAATCTTCGTTTTAGGTGTATGATAGCTCTTTCGAAAGGTATCATCGAGGAGATTAATTTTGGGGGCTCAATCATGCCTTTGGATATCATTGAGAACCTCGATCTCAAAAAACCTTCATTTAGGCCCTCAAAATGGCCCTAGAAGTTAAAACCTGCTAAAAATAGTAAATTGCCAAAAATTCCAGAAAGATGTTTTGAGCCAGTTGGAAAAGGTGGGTGGCCACGGATATCCACCTGGATCACAAATACTTTAAAATTTGATGATGTTGTTGGTGTTATCCTTAGCGAGGAAATGCGACAGAAAAACATAGGTGAGCCATCAGGTAATGCATTGAACATGGAGAACAGGGGAAGACAAAAGGATAGAGGAAATGGCTCAGGAAACTGCAAGAATTATAGGAAGGGCATATCCAAAACTAGATTTGGAAAGAGAGAGTGTTGGAATTATGGGAAGAAATGACATCTAAATAAAGACTGCAGAGCTCCAAAGAAACAAAGAGATGGACAGCAAGAGAAAAATTAGGAAGCAAATGCAACAAGTGATGTGTTACAAGATGCTTTGATTCTTTGTATAGATAATATTTCTGAGTCTTGGGTAGTATATTCAGGGGCGTCATTTCATGCCACACCCCATAGGAAAAATTTTCTAGATTATGTTCAAGGTGATTTTGGACAGGTTCATTTGGATGATCATGCACCATGCAAAATTGTTGGAATGGGAAAGGTAACATTAAAGAAAAGCAATGGAAACCAATGTTTTTTGAAAGAGGTAAGACATGTTCCATATATAAGGAAAAATATAATTTCAACAAGGCAGTTGGAAAGTGAAGATTTCATATCCATATTTACAGATAAGGTGTGGAAGGTCACCAAATGATCATTGGTGATAGAAAAAGGAGAGAGTCTAGGTACATTTTATTTATATATTGATAATAATGACTCTTCTTTCTCTTTAGATTCTAAAGGAGTGGATACAACACTGTGGAATTATAGGCTTGGACACATGAGTGAGAATGGGATGAAGATACTTCACAAAAGAAATTTGTTGCCAGATATTAAACAAATTGATTTGGATTTCTATGAGCATTGTGTTTATGGAAAACATAAGAGAGTCAAATTTCTCATAGTCGGAAAAGAAAAGAAGAGTGAAAGGTTAGAGCTTGTGCATACAGATGTATGGGGACCAAATCAGGTATCATCTCTTGGTGGGTCTCATTATTATGTTACTTTTATTGATGATGCAACTAGAAAAACTTGGGTTTATTGCATTTGACAAAAATCTGATGTTTTCGATACTTTTAAGAAATGGAAATCTTTGGTTGAGAATGAGACAGGAAAAAGGTTGAAGTGTCTCAGATTAGAAAATGGAGGTAAATATTGAAGCAAGGAGTTTGATGATTATTTTTCATACCATGGGATTCATAGAGACAAGACAGTTCCAACAACACCACAAGAAAATGGTGTTTCAGAAAGGATGAACAAGACAGTCACGGAGCATGCAAGGAGTATGATATTGCATGTTGGTTTTCCCTTATAGTTATGGGAAGCTGTTGTATATATTTTTGTTTACTTAATAAAAATAGGACCTTCAATCTCTTTGGATGGTATAATTCCAGAGGATGCATGGACAAGTAAAAAGGTAAACTATTCTTTTTTGAAGAATTTCGGTTGAGAATCATGTGTCCATATTGATAAAGAAAATAGAACAAAGCTTGAGGCAAAATCCAAGAAGTGTACATTTATTGGATACGGTGTTAATGATTTTGGTTATCCCTTATGGGATTATGAAAATAAAAAAATCATTAGGAGTAGAGATGTCATATTCAATGAGAAGGTCATGTGAAAATATCAGTTGCAAGGAAAGAAACAGGAAAAAGAAAAACCAAAATACACAGTGCTTGATGAGATCACTGAAAAATAAATTCCAAAGGAACCAGCAAATAAAATTGTACAACAATAAGACCAACATGTACCTCAAACTCCTACAAGTGTTGTTAGAAGATCTACTAGGTTAAGTAGACCCCCTGAACGATACTCTCCTTCATTGTATTATTTATTGTTGATTGATTTTGGTGAACCATAATGTTATGAAGAGGTAATGCAAGTATACACCAAAAAGAAGTGGAAGCAAGGCATGAAAGAGGAAATGGATTCCTTGTTAAATAACCAAACTTGGGACTTGGTTTAGTTTCCTGCAAGAAAAATATCATTGAAGAATAAATGGGTTTACAAGTTGAAGGAAGAAGATGGAGGCAAAAAACGATACAAGGATAAACTTTTTGAAAAGGGGTTTGCACAAAATAAAGGTATAGATTTTGATGAAATTTGTTCTCATATTGTTAAAATGACTTCAATTAGGACTATTTTAAGTCTTATGGCAATAGAATATTTTCATCTTGAATAGTTAGATGTAAAAAAAACTTTTCTCCATGGGGATTTGGAGGAAGAGATTTATATGCAGCAACCACAGGGGTATGAGGTCAAAGGTTGTTGCACTTTCAACAACAGAAGTAGAGTATGTTGTTGCTACGAAGGCTAGTAAAGAAATGATTTTGTTACAGAGGTAGGAGAAATTGGGAAAAAAGTAGGAGAATAGCAGGTTGTACTGTGACAGTGAGAGTTCCATTCATCTTGCAAAGAACTCAACCTTCCATTTGAAGACTAAGCATATACAGATTAGGTTCCATTTCATATGATCCATCTTGGAAGATTAACATTTGAAGTTGGAAAAGATACACACTAGCTAGAGTCCTATAGACATGTTAACAAAGGGAGTAACTAGGGAGAAACTGAGTGTCTACTTAGTTTCAGTTGGTCTTTGAGAATAAAGATGAAGATGAGAAATTTTCCAAGTCCAATAAGGATCATAGTCCAACATATACATCAATAGTGGAGTTGTTGAGATCATTCTCCAAGTGTGATATTGTTGGTTGCGGAGCCTAGTTATCTTCCTGATTCATAGGTCTTTGTTTTCAGCCATGTTTATACCCCATGAAGACTTTACACCCTGAAAGAATGTACACTCCTCCACACAGGGGAGTGAAGGGGGTGTTTACCCCCCCTGCAGGATCTGGGGGCAAGTGGGCCCCCGACAAGGGTTCAGGGGCAAAGCTCCCGAAGGAAAATTTTCCTTGTAAATGTATATTGCAATTTCATAGTAAATATGGACCATTCATTATAAGGTCACAAATCTAACGATAGAAGTTATGTTAGGGTTTTTTTCTCTAGAAGACAACCCTCTTTTATGAGGGAAATGTATTGTGGCTAAGTATCATTGTGAATATTGTATTTTGAGTGAGGAAACTATGAGAGAAATAAGAGGAAGTTACAACGGGTGTGTTGTAGGCTGTATCCCTTCATTTGATGGATAATAATAAAGAAAGGGCCTGGAAATTTCTCTGGTGGGCGTAGCCCACACTAGGTGAACCATGTATATATGTGTCTCTATTGTATTGTGTATCTTATGTGTTTTATTTCCACATTTTTTTTATTTTATTGCTCCATGATCCTATTTTTCTAACACTTGGCGTTTTGATGGGTCTCCTCAATGAGCTTTCGTCGTCACAAAACACTCATGTTGAGTATCTTCGGTCATAGACATTCATTCCTATGCGGCATGTCCCTGGCATGGTTTGTTATATGATGCCTCCAATGGCTCATAAGTTCATTGATTATGCAGAATATCATTGGCCCGAGCCTAGTAATGGGATCTCCTTTGTCTAAACCATTAGGATGTGTAGTGCCTTGTACGTAGGTGTGTGGTGTGAATTTTGTTTGTTTTTTGTACATCATATCCAAAAATATTTTCTTTTTAGGATTTCACTATGTGTGTTGACCTTGGAATCTAGTTTATGTGTGTTGGCAGGATTCTAGGGAAATTTTAAAGATCAGGACATCCATTTAACTTGAGGTATGTGTCTCTAAATTGGCATATAAGGAGAGGGTTTTCCCCGCATTTCCTTTTTTTCATTATTAACCGTCCATATTTCCATCACTATACCTTAGGTTCCCATCATTTTTGTTGTTTAAATGGCCCCATTTTAATGTCACTTCCAACTTTATACTCATTGTTGCTACACCATTCACTTCCATTTCTTATTGAATCACTACTGTTCTTGACTGATAGCCACCTACTTTATTTCATTTTCAACACCCCTAGTTGAGAATTGTTGTTATCAGTGGTCATCATTTTCCATGTCTTGTTATAGTCCATTTCTTCAGTCACGTTTCATGCATTTGGAACTTCATCACATACCAGTTGTTCTCTCCATTAGAGATTACTATTACCCCTTTTTTGTGATCGGTAACCAACCATGACAAAGGTACACCCTAGAGTCTCCTTTAAGCTCTTTTCAAACTCCCTAAACATGAAAATATTGTCTAGTGAGATTTTTTTCTTTCACACTCGTTAAATGGATCTGAAATGACATATATTCGGTGTAATTTTACCCCCTTTTCAGGCCAAATGGACTAATTAAAAAAAAGGAATACTCTAGTCCACCTTGGATAGAAGAGTTCTCCCTTTTATTCTTATATCCTTTTTTGGACTCGGGAGACTAAATTTATGTAAAAAAACACCCTTGGAGTCTTATTTTTCTTTTTAGACTCTCTAAATATGAAATGACAAAACGAACATTGTTATTTTCCCCAAGATCACATATAAATCCATAGGTGACAACATCAAGAATAATTTTATTTTATTTTGTGCTCGCTTAAACATGAAAGAAGCAAAAAGAGTGGGTTTTTTCCCATCCAGTCATCCTTGCAAATGGTAGTCGTCTATTGAGTCACCCTTGAACAATGCACTTGTTTTTCTCTTTGTCCAACAATTGGGTTATCCATTGCCTCTGAGTCATTACCATCTCCAAGAGTTCTCTAACTTCATCAACTGGTTTCTCTTCCAGTCATCCATGGCGAGTGTTTTGGTCATTAGAGAGTCAATGATACCAATTCAATTCATTTATCGTGTTGTTTTGATCAAGGGAAGTTATCCCGTGTCGACCAATTTCAGTCCTTTAGCCCATTCATCCCATCCATCCCTACATCGTTTCTGCTCTACTACTACACTCTAGACACCATATACCTTTATATGTTTCATGTTGATTGATGGGGGATACATCAAGGCCCTCCTTCAATGGATTTCATCATGTCAACTCCATATCATTATCTAGGTTTGAAATCTAGAAACTAGTCAATACCCTGGGACTTACAGACACCAATGGTAGGATTCCTTGCATTTCAGTAGTCAGTTTACATCATTGGCTCCTATTGAATCAATCTATGAGTGTTTGAATTCAAATCATCTATTCACACTCATTAGATTGTACTAGGTGGCTTAGGGTCCATCATAATCATCAGTGGGTTCCCTTGTGTCTATTAAAGGTATACATCAATGACCAGTAATTGGAAAGTTTCTACCATGATCGATCTCAACTCATTTATTCGCATGTTGTAGATTCATACCATTGGGATTTGCAACAAAGACCTTGGTTTGGGACCACCACATTCCTTGATGGCATTCCCTCCCAATTTGCGATGGGTTATTCATGAGTACTTTAGAGATCGCTTGGGCATCGAGTCATCTCATTGATTTATATATTGTCACATAGATCCACATTTTTATTTTGTTGTGTTTATGTCTTCACTTGTGACATGGATCCACAGTGTATTATTTTGTGTTCATTGTCTGCATCATGCATGGATCCTTAGTGTACTATTTTGGCGTTTATGCTTAGTTTTTATCACCGAGCATGGGTATGCCCGCGTTGAGGATGTTATTATTATGTAGGATTGATGATGGTTTCTTTCGAGGTTCCTTTTTCCAAAGATCTATGATTTTGTTTGTAAAGTATTTCATCGATCATACACCTCTTCTGACCTCACAATTTAGGGGGCATATGTTATACAATTAATTTCCACCTAATCACTTGATGGGAATCATCTAGGGGTTAGCAGTTTGAACCAATGAATTATACCACTTTTCCCCTAAGTTTGCAATACCTTTTTACATGGTCACTGGCTTCCCTTTTACATGTCGTCACCAAAAATTGATGGTCTCTCCTTGTCCTCTTGCAAAGGCAGACGGGTGGCTCCCTGCAAGAATGCAGGGTGCAACCAGGTCTGGTACTCCCTATTTAGGATTGGTTTCTTGAGATGATATTAAAGCCCCAGTTTATTTGTGGTTCAACCTTGAGAATATTTTCATATTGGGCATGGAGATTGTATCCAAACTACCCTTTGATATTGTCTCTACTATCCTATAAATAATGGGGGTTTCTCGTGGAAAAAGGGAGGAGAAAGTATAAATCAAACTTATTCTGGAAGTTTGATTATAGATCTTGGGAAAGGAAATTGGTAAAGGAATCCACCAACTTGTTTTTAAGGTGTAATCCATATGTTTTATCAATAGAATATGTACAGGATGTTTCCTTCTACTTGGATGTGTATGTAATTGTTATATTTCTTTATGGAGAATTAATATTTTCATGTGTTATGATAAATGATTAGATCTATCATTAATTTATACATGATTAGTTTGATTTTGTGAAAGGTTTATGTGTCTCCATCTATGCAAATATAAGTTGGTAAGAGAAAAGGGAATCTATGCAGAATCTAACAACTAAGGAGTGTGCAGGGACAATCGTCGGATCATAGGGTAAGCCTTCCATTCCATATAATTGTAGATCCTTTTAATGTATGAATTCGATATAGGAAAATCTACCATTTACATGTCTATTATATCTTAGTTATAGGAAGAGCCTAAGGGAGTTATCTCCTGTAGGGTTCATTTACCCTACAACACATAGGAGGGAGGGCACTTGAGATAGATTTATATGGGTCATTGTGATTTCATCACCTTTTGTCTCCTAGTTATAATTGCCTCATTTACACCTTCACTCATATCCATGGAGGATTTAATTTCCTCTCATGGTAGGTGTCTAGAATGCCCTTATTCTAATTTTTATCCCCTTTCTCTAGTGGTCCCTTTAACCATTTTGAAGAAAATATTTTGAAGAGTCATAACCTAGGCTTGTTTCTGCACTTTTAGTTTATAATTTGCATAGAATATTTTTCCTTTTTTTAGGATGGAATTTGAAATCAGAACATTCACATTATGATTCAAACACATTTAATACCATTAGTTGCACTACTTGAGCATGTTGTATATTTGTTTGATCAATTATTACTAGATTATTTTCTTTTGTGACATTGGTTCTTTGATAGATTAATTATAATTTTGATAAAGAAATTTGCATCTAGGAACCATTGTACTCCATAGGATACTATCAAGTAGACTCTAAGTTGTAATACCCCAAGGAAGATCCCTAGTTATATCTATGTATTGTAAATATGTTTTGTAGGTTGGTGAGCTGAGAAATTGTAAGTTGGTAAGATTATGTGCAAGTGGGTTGGAGAGCCTAGGTGTTAAAGGCCAGGAGCCTATTTTGTACATGTAATTATGCACTTTGTTAACATAAAAGCATCGCTGCATGTAGATTGACCACAAAGAAAGAGTGATTGGGGACTAATTTTCCACAAGGTTGGGTAAGGGAGGAGGCTAAGTGTTTGGGACTAGGGCCTCAGCTAGGGGGGCTTACCTCTAAATGGGATAATAATTTATTATTATTTATTAAAAGGCTAAGGTGGTCAATTGACCAAGTGTTGTCCTAAGTTCTTGGAAAGGGAATGTATGCAAAATCGAGTGCATGCAGCTCTAGGAAGATAGGTATCAACCTGGGAGAATTCAATTAAAGGTAAAGAAGTCAGTTGTGTTGGGGGTTTGCTCTCTCATTCTTTCATCCTCCTCTTGAGTTCGCTATAATTTGGGGTGTCTGAACAATTTTTCCTCTGTGTCTGTCTCTGTATACCCGTGCACAGTGAAGGAAACCCTCACGGGTAGGTTGTTCGTTGTCCATTCTCCCATCCTCCGTCTGAACCTACTGAGAACCCGTGGACTGAGCCACGTCTTTTGTGAA
>SNQJ01S0004394.1:157357-180206 GCA_010110895.2 Picea sitchensis
CCATAAGGAGACCACTTTGGAGTTCATCCATATTTACTTCTTATCAACCATGACAAAAAAATAATGAGTCATATTTACATCAAACACTATTGGGTCCATTACCCAAACCTTTGTGCTATGGGTCTTTCTTCAAGGGTTGACATTAATGACAACCAACCTTAATCAACATCAGATTGGTCCAAATGCATAAAATGGTTAAGTATTGAATAAGTTTCAATTGTTTCTCTTCTTTGAGTTTTTGAGTGCAAGGAGTGCACATTGTCCACAAGGAGTGCATTGACAAAGGTAAGTTAACCTCATAGAAGAACAAGAGAGATAGTGTTGAACCTTCATCATCAGAAGTGCAAGGAGTGCACAGGAGTAACTTTGTGTTGAGTTCAGAGAGAGATAGAGTCACTAAGAACTTTGTAGGGCTTTCCCAGGTAGGTATCGAGTGAGTTAAATTGTGCACAAAGAGAATTCTTTATTGATTTGAGGGAGAAGAGTATCAGAGGAAGATACTCACAAAGATGTTGAACACTCTGTAGAAAACTCTCAGCAAGGTGTGCTTTGAGCAGAAGGTTTCCAAGAGGGCATGAATCTTTCCTTTGAAAGGAAACAGAAAGGTCAAGACCCTTAGGAGACTGAATAAATCGAAAAGCTTAGAAGAGATAACATAAGGATAAGAGATAAATCTTACGAGAGTGACGATGAGATCCATGAGGATAACTTGCAGGAGAAAGGTCAAAGGTCGAAGCCTTTGAACACTGACAAAATATTCCAAGGCAGAAGAAGTCAAAAGCTCATGAGGAGGAGCGAAAACAGCCATCAGATCGGTTCTGGGGAGGATCCTGGACTGTTAGATCAACGTCCAGCAAAACAAAGGAAGTCCAAAGGAGAGGGACATATCGCATCCGTTAGGTCTGAGTGCGAAGTACCAGCAACCGTTGGATTTGGAGGTAAGCACATGAGACTTAACCCTTGTGTGCACAATAGAAGTGGACTTGTCAAAGTCCCAAAGTCCCGAAGTGATTTGGGACCGTCCATCATCAAGGAGGATAGGTGGCATAAGATCCACAACTTCAGAAGTTTGTGGACAAGCAGGAGGAGAAACAGTCAAAGTAAATCTTGGTCATTGATCTGAAAATGGATGTGTGGCACCAGATCTGGAACTCCGGGTACGGAGCACTATGGAGGAAAGCAGAGGATGAAAGAGTCGAAGTCTTGAAGGAGATCTCGATCATTGATCGAGGAGGAGGTCGAAGGACCATTGATCTGGTCTTGGTTGGAAAGAGGTGAAGTCTCGAAGAGAATCAGGGTCATTGATTTGGAGAGTACGCATGGCAGAAGATCTGTCACTTCGGGGAAATTCACTCTGGAGATTTGTGTGTGGAGACATGAGAACTCCCGAAGGCCAAAGAGTCGGAGTTCATTAGAACCATTTGATTGTTGAGGATAGGTGTCAATAGATATTCCACTCCCTAAAATTTTCATACAAGGAAAATAAGATAGTTGAGAATTGAAACTCTCGAGGGTCGGAGAGCTGGAATCAATCGTAGTCATTGATTTGGAAGGGAGCTATGTGTCGATAGATAGCAGAGATCTGAGATCATGCATGAAAGGGAAAAAAAATGTTGATTGGACAGTTGGCTAGAGGCAAGTAAAGAATAGATAGCAGTCGTTGATTGTGAATCATCGCCAAGGGATTGGAGGTCGACGGACGAGTTGGATTGGGGGTAAAAACTTGCTCAGATGTTAAAAATCTGAGAGTGGGCCGCAATTTATACCTCAATTTTAACAAAGTGATATGTGGCAGTTGGAGGTGAATTGCGGAGTGAAAAGAGGGTTGGCCTAAAACCACTCTTGCCCACACCCACAATCACAGTTTTCCATGAGCTCATAGCCCAAGGTCATATGAAGGAAAGGGCTAATGAAAAAGGGGCTAGCGCCTAAAACTTGTAGTTTTGGAAGTGCACAAGAATAGCCTGCGGGTCTGTCAGGACCTGCACACAGAAGGAAAGGGGACCTGTGTAAGATTAATAGGGGTCTAGCAAAGGCCCGAAGAGTCAATCTGAGTCATCATTTTGAAATATCCTTTGATCGAGAGGTCAGCAAACCTCGCTAAGGTAGGGGCACCGTGTCGAAAGTGCTCAAGGAAGAAATAGGCATGTGCAATGACTACAATGAGAGCACAAGAAGATTCAAGAATACGGGAAGAACTGAATACTTATGGGTTCAGCAAGGAAAAATTGCACATGGGAAAGAAGTTGCTGCAATTTTTGTGGTAGAAAGTATGTTATGGCTTGTTGGTCGATCCAGAGGAAAGGATGCTTGCATGTTTGCAAGTGTTGTTGGTGATGTTGTTGCATAAGGATGGAAGCAATAGAGAGTTGAAGTGTTGGTTATAATTTTGATGAAAGAAGCATGAAATCTTCTATTGCCATTAGACATTCAGGTAGTATAAAATTTAGTAATGGAAGTCATGCAGGTATGAGTTTTTATTATTCTTTTTCCATAATTGTTGAAAGGAAATTTAGGTAAGAATTTCCTCAGCCAGAGTTATTTAATAAAATAACATGATTATTATTGAATGCTTACAACTAGAGGTGGTAAAGGCTGGAGGCCTATATTTATTCAAAACTTTTAGCTTCTAAATGCACACACTAACATAGTAGAATGTCATGTTAATTTGGTTATGGGGTAATAAACAAAGAATTAAAAGATAAGAATTTGTTATAGGAATAAATGTCAGTAAGCTAGTCATGTATGAGACTAGGACATGGTTGGATATGGCAAGGTACGAATATGGAAAGGTTATGAGACACACAAGTACTAAAAGCTTCCTACCTTTAAATTAAACTTGGATTGCAACCTTTTTGCTAACATTAATGAACACCGCATAATTATATTCTTGGTGTAGTGTTCGGCTTGAAAAGGAAGGCATCAAATTAATTGGGAAGAAAATAGGAAGTGTGTGGAGAATGTGTCAACACATTGGCCATAATTCCAACTTATGGATGGTGAGATACATGACTGAGATAAAGAGCATTATGTAATCCAATGCAAGGTGCACTGATTAATTATGCATTGAGAATTGCACTCATGCATAATAAGTGACAGAATTGTATAATAAATGTAATGATTAAATATGTTTTGTAAGTACATGCACATATATTATTGCATGGAAATAATTGTTACTAACAGCTGAAATGTTGTTAACTCATGAAGTTGGGGACATTTCAAGGAGGTGTTAGACATTGCAACAGGAAAGTTGCAAGTCAAGTAGTCACATGAGCATTCACTACAAGAAATTTTCTTGTTCAGAAAAAGAAGTAATGAACTTACAGATATTACTGTGAACATGCATATGCATAGAATGACGAATCGATATAGTTTATTAATTGTTGGGTAATTGTGACTGAATTGCTAGGTGCGGGAAATTCTAAGATCACTGCATAAGATTTTGTACATATTGCAATTGAATTATGATGTACAAGAAATACTGACAATTGTTGGCAGTATGCAAGATGAATCCTTACAGGAAAAATGGTATGCAGTTTGGTGCTTGTGGAAAACCACAAGGATGGCTGCATTCATAATATGGAAACAACCAAGATGAATTATGAAAAAGAATTTCTTGTTTTGGGGGAAAGTTTGAATTTCCTTTTGAACTAATTGGAGTTCCTAAATGAATTATTTTATGTTTTCGCATGATAATTGCATGTGGGTGATGCAGATGAGATTATGTTGATTAAAGTTAGAATGTTGACTACAAAGAGTAGCTCGGGGAAGATGTTGATTGGAAACCTTGAGGGCAGTTGGAACTCTGGGAGCCACAGTTCTCTAAGACTTCCTGAGCCGACATGTTGTTGAAGCCCAAGGAAAGGGAGGTGTAGCAGTCGATGGACTGTTTGATAGTGAAGGTGTACACTCCTGGGGTGGGACAAGCTGTGGGGAAAGCAAGATCGTTGGTTGGAGTGATACTGGGGTTTGGTACCTTGGCCTAGACCATGTTGATATGAAAGTATTCTCAATCAAAAGATAATTATCAATTCTATATTCAGTGTATTCTATGTATCTCGTAATTCATATACAGGTTATAATGTTATTAGAATTGCCTGTATATATATTGCATGCATGTTCTGATGTTGCTTCAGAATGAATATGTGTACGAGCATAGTGTTTACGTCTGTGGAGTCATAGAACTCCTTAGAGTTTATCAATGGATGAATCATCGTGGATCTACAACCATTTGGTGCTTTCAATGAGGTTTAATTGAAGCATGTTACAAGGAACAATAAGTTGAATGCTTTCCTAAAGAAACTCTATGCAATAGAGAAATTTAGTTTCAACTACAGTATGAATACCAGAATTGGTTCTTGAAATTAAAGCTGGATAATGGGCTTCCAATAGCTAAAGCTTGGAGATTTTGAAGAATTTTTGAATTATATATGTGTAAGTAAGTTGCACTGAGGAAAATGAAAAAATAAGGGGAGGGAATTGTAATACGCCAAGGACGAGCCCCAGTCATATCTATGTATTTTAAACATTTTTTGTATGTTGGTGAGTCGAGCAATTGTAAGTTGGTAAGCGTATGTGCAAGTAGGCCAGAGAGCCTAGGTATTAAAGTCTACGAGCTTGTTTTGTACATGTAATTATGCACTTTGTTAATATAAAAATATCGTTGCGTATAGACTGAACACGAAGAAAGAGTGATGCGGGAATAAGTTTCCACAAGGTTGGGTAAGGGAGGAGACTAAGTGTTTGGGCCTAGGGGCTAAGCTAGGGGAGCTTACCTCTAAAGGGGATAATAATTTATTATTATTTCCTAAAAGGCTAAGGTGCTCAATTGACTAAGTGTTGTCCTAAGTTCTTGGAAAGGGAACGTATGCAAAATGAAGTGCATGCAAATCCAGGAAGATAGGTGTCGACCTAGGCACATGCAGTTAAATCTAAAGAAGTCAGCCATGTTAGGGATTCTCTCTCTCATTCTTTCATCCTCTGCTTGAGTTCAATAGGATCTGGGGCATCTGAACCATTTTGCCTATGTGTCTACCTCTGTATACCCGTGCACAATGAAGGAAACCCTCATGGGAAGGTTGTTCATTGTCCATTCTCCCATCCTCCATCTAAACCCAGTGAGAACCTGTGGACTGAGCCACGTCTTTTGTGTAGCCCGAGCACCCTATATTTGTCAGTGTCATGTGTGTCATAATTTTTGGTTGTTGTGGCCATGCAGTTCCTCGGCTGAGTGTGGTTTGCGTCCATCATTTTTTCCTTGTTGAGCCTTGTTGTTTTCCTCCTTGTGTTGGAACAAAGTTGAAGAAGCAAGTTGTTAGGCATGTGTGAAATACTCTCTCCAGGTGAGGGAGGTGGTTGTGGTTGAAGAGGCGAGTTGTCAGGCCTATGGGAAACTCTCTCTAGGTGAGAGAGTGTGTTGTGGAAGTGATTTCTCCTGGAAGGGGTCCCGTAGCTGCTACAGAGCTCTGAGAATTCCAATTTGGCCTGTTGTTGAAGCCCAAGGCAAGGGAGGTGAAGAAAGCGATGGAATGTGTGATACTGAAGGTGTATACTCCTGGGGTGGGATAGGCATGTGGGGAATGAGAGTTTGTGAGCAGTGGGCATAAGTGGCTCCTGGGAGAGAATCCTTCATCTTTAACTGTATGACTTCCCAATCGACCTTTCCTAGTCTAGGATTCCCTTGCCCTGGGTGGAGCTTAGTCCTAGTTCAGGGGTGACCCGCTACTGAGCGTGATGAGCAGTGTGGTCTATGGCTGGGAGGTTCGTGGAAGGCCTGCACGTAGTTGGTGGTGTTATTCTAGTTGAAAGATAAGTATCATTTATGTGCTTAATTTTATGTTATGCATGTATGTGATGCTTGAATGTTATTATGTATTCTGTTGCATATATGAATTACTATCTATTACATTTGAATATGTATGGTAGTAGTAACTCTGTGTTATGTCTTTTATTTCGATTAAATTGCATGTTATATATTAATATGTGAATGTTTTGCATGGTAGTGTTACTCGACCTGTTGAATGGTCAAGGACATTATATTTTGGTATGGCAGCTAAGTCAGAGCTAAGTAGTGGAATTTCCGGTATTGTTGGAAGGTCGGGGATGTTACATGATTCCTACCTCTATTAAGTATTCCTAGTCATGTATTATATTTTTCTTAGCGATTTGGAGTTGATAATATAGTCCTTCTTCAAACTCATTATCTTGAATTCATAAATTTCATCTTCTTCATAATTAAAACCCTTGTCCCCTTTGTTGCCATTTAGTTCGGGTGTTCCAGGATTTAGTCTCCCATTAACTCTTCTACCTTTGTCTACCCCAACTATAACCCTAGTTACCATCATGGTGGGAACTAATTTTACTCCAAACCAGACTCAAATGAAAAATCAACTCGTCTTACCTTATATGGATGGGTTGAATCTCCTATATCTAACCAAACTTATAAGTGATCATATTCAACATACCACTACTTGTCCAACCATGCTAACTAATTTACCTTCTGATATCCCCAAGTTTTAGGTCCATGCTAGAGAKTACACCTCTAATCGTATCATGTCATTCCACCATTGGTGCTCATCCATTAACATCATATATTATTCTATCATAATTTGWTTTTTTCAATGCATCCTTAGAGGTGTGTCCAAAAAATGGTATATTGATCAACCTTCCAATACCCATAACACCTTTGAGTCCATGTACAAAGTGTTTTTAAACTTTTTTCAACTTCTAGTTCACCATGTAGGGATTGAAATCCCTACCAAATTTCATCAAACTACTACTACCCATATCATAGATCATATTCATGAGTGAAATAAGAGATGTGGCTTCTATAAGGATAAAATTAGTTATCAATTCCTCATGGATTACTTACTGAAGTCCTTGCTTCCTTCCAAAACAAAATACATGACCATGACCATTCCCAAAACTGAGGAGGAATACATTTGAAAGGCCCAATAATATGACTTGATTTATGCCTAGTCAGGGTATTTTTATACCATTATTATTGATGCCCCTTTCTATCACTCAAGTGACTTGTCTGCACCAAGGGCATCCCATATTGCTAATGGTGTCATTGGATATATTTCACATAATAATATGTACTCTTATCCTATTGTACCTAACATGTATGGTAACCCATATGGTGGAGTCAATACTTTTTATCCCTTGTCTCAAGTAGGTTGTCCCCTAATTCCTTACATTTACCCTAATCCTCCACTATATCCCTCTAATTACACATATCGATTGGTAACTAGAACATCTTATTCAGGTCCCCTTGCACATTGGCACATGCATGGTCATGCTTGTACTAGTTCCTCTTGTATTGGGGTAATCATGAATCCATATTATCCCTTTCCTATACCTACATCAACAACTTCAGTATCTATAGTTATGGTTTCTCAACCCCTAGTTAGTTTCATTCAACCCACACCTCCTATACAAGGTTAGGTGTATGCTCATTAAAATTTCCCTAATCCTCCCATCAAGAACACCAATAATAATAATTATAATAATAAGGGTGTATATCTTAACCTTGTACAATATTTTACTACAAACAAATTTTAAATAAAAGAACATAAAAGATAAAATGGAAAATACACACATTACGCATATATTTTCCTCCTGGAAACCCAAACCGAGAAAACCTACATATTCTATATTCATTCATAGTGTTACATTGTTTACAATACAATATACATACAGGAGCCAACGACATCCAAAACTGTAACCCAATGGCCTGGATTAGTCAACAACCCTAATTCCTTAACCAAAAATGTAAAACAATTAGCAAAAACCATGTGCCAAAAAAACACCCAATGATGGACATGAAAAATGAGGAAAAAATGTGACACGATTCCTAAGATTTTTTTTTTGTATCGGGGGCATTCCCCCCCTGTGCACCTGGTGCAATGTAGAAGACACTAGAGCTAGTTGTGAAAAGAATATAACACATACCTAAAATTCTCCCACTTGTTGTTTCTTTCTTTTCATATAGGGGGTTACAGGGTTACCTAGCCAACAATCTAGGGCAACAATGTCCTTGGATCCTCCACACCAAGAGAACTTCTCAGTGCTCACAAATTTTGTTAATGAATCTGCAACATTCTTCTAACTATCCACCTTCATCAGCAACACTTTATTTTCTTCAACCATGTCTCTCACAAAGTGATATTGAATATCAATATGCTTTGTCTTTAAATGATAAGTTGGGTTATTCGCCGGAAAAACTGCACTCTAACTGTCACAATTTATCCTTACAACTTGTTGTACCAACCCAATACCTGAATACAATCTTTGTAACCATACTGCTTCCTTAATTACATGAGTGGATGTCATGTATTCAACTTCTGTGGTTGAAAGTGCCACTACAACCTATCGTTTTCTCATCCAACATATTGCTCCTCCAAAAAGGTTAAAATCATACCTACTTGTAGATCTCCTATGATCAATATCTACAACCCAATTTGAATCCAAAAAGACATGTATTTCCAACACTCTGTCAATCTACAATATTTAGTTATGTCATCTATCATCTCAGTATACGAAGCATTGGCATTACACATCTTTTCTTTTTTATAATGGTTTATATATTGATATAACAATGCTAACTAAATTAAATGGTATTAACAACTAGAATATAACCACCTTTGCTTTCTGAGTGCTTATGCTTCTTTAAATTTTCACCAGTAAAAACTATTTCCAATTTCTAGAAACAAATTTTTACTTGGAACTGATATCTATATAAACCTAATGAAAATGATGTCATGGGTTTAGCTACCGACTTTTTCAATTCAAAAGGGATTCGATCGTCGACCCATCTTGATTATTTTCTTTCCCGCCGGTGAATACACCTTACTAATCAATACATATATTTGTAGCTATAAAATTTCAATTTAAAGAACTTGAACTTGTTAATATAATCTTTATTATATTATGTTTCAGGTATTAATATAATGTCTATTATATTATGTTTCAGGTATTTTTTCACAATCGAAGACAAATTTCGAATTCAATGAGGATACAACGACACTCTATCTATCTTTTGGATTTTTCAATGAGGCAGGGACTAGCTGCTTCGCAGTTATTTCCCTTGTTATATATATATGAGACAAATGATATTGATAATCATGTATTAAACCTTGGAGGTGAGATTTTATAAAAGGTGCCTTTTTTAGAAGGTGTTTTTTTTATAATAAAAGGTAAAAGGGTGGAAGGGATTCGTAAAAGTTTTTTTTTTTTAATAAAAGGTTTTTTGATAAAGTTTTTTTTTAAAAACCTTTTAATTAAAGTTTATATTTTTGGGGTTTAACCTGAAATATAATAATACTCCTCCACTAAAAAAGGGCTCAGTTTAATAAGTGGTTTTGGAGTTTTCTGCTAATGGTGAAAGTGCAAAGTTCTAAGTTTGAGATGGAGAAATTCAGCGACAAGAATAAATTTGCACTATGAAAAATCAACATGCGGGATCTGCTTGTGCAACAAGGATTGAAAAAGGCGTTGGATAGAAAGACAAAGAAAGTGGCAATAATGACAGATGAGGATTGGAAAGATATGGATGCAATATCCCTCAATACCATTCGTTTTTGTCTGGCAGATGAAGTGATTTTTAACATCGTTGAAAAGGAGACAACTACARGTTTGTGGAACATATTGGAAAATYTGTATATGAATAATTCCTTGATGAACATAATTCTTGAAGAGGCAGTTGTACATATTGCRGATGAAAGAAGGTATGGAAATTGTTGATCACTTGAATGTTTTCAATACTCTGATTTGCCAATTATCTAGTATGGACGTAACATATGAAGATGAGGACAAGACAATTACGCTATTGTGTTCGTTTCCTAAGTCTTGGGATTATCTAGTCAAAACTATGTGGTTTATCTCAATGGTTGACATTGATTATGATACTAATGTGGGAGCTTTATTGTCTGAGGAGATGAGGAGAAGATCCAATAAAGAAACCTCAACAAAAGAAGCAATGGTGGTCAGAGGTTGATCTACTGAAGGAGGTCAAGATCAGAAAGGCAAAGCAAGGTCTAAGTCAAAAGATAGTAAGGGTAAGGGAAAATGTTGGTTCTATGGAAAATCTTGGCATCTCAAGAAGGATTGTTGGAAAATACAACAAGCATCCAAAGAGGACTCCACAAAAGAAGAAAATTTAGCTACAGGTATGGTTGATGAAGTTTTGTCTGTCTATTGTGTCTCACCACCTATGCTCACATAGAAGGTGCAGGGAAGTGATGGTTGAGTCACCGTGAAATAATAATAATAAAAATTGCATTTACTTTGGAGTTGTAAATATTATTGATTACATGTAAATGGGAATATATTTGTAAGATCTCGATATGGATGTGTACGCTTGGTTTATCAGGTTATCTATGAAAAGTATAGACATAGATTTAGGTAGATTGAATATGTGGGGGGCATGTATGTTGGGTCAACCTTGACTCGGTGAAAGATTTAATGAGTTAAATATAGTTTTTAGGTCAAAGAAGGTGGTTTTTTTTTGGGTCCATGTTTTTTGGGTATCATGTGGTATTGTGTCCATGGATTGCATGTAATAAAGCCTATAAAAGGCTTGGTGAAATCCATTGTAAATGATCTTGGAGGTAATTAGTGAAGGCTTACTTGGATGGCTTGGTTGGATTTGGTCAAGGGAATGTTCATGTTAAGGTGGAGCATTGAGACTCCAGTGTGAAGTCCTTGGAGGTGAGAATCAAATCTTCACTTGGGTTGGGTTGGACGGATTTGGTCAAAGTTGTTTGAATGCAAAGTTTGAGGTGGAGTAATGTGTCTAGGTTAGAAAGGTGGGTTTGGAGAAAGGCTTATGTGTTGGAACGGAAATCAAGTGTTTGATAATATATGATGAAGGTAGGTTCATATCCATGGAACTTGGAAAGTATTGCAAGGAAGATGGGATCGAATAGGCATGTTTAGTAATGCCAAGTTGCAACAATAGTTGTTGACAGAAGAAGTTGAGATATATGATAACTCGGTCACCATCAATTGCAAAAGAAAGGAAGATTCAAGAAGAGGTATGAGCAGGTCATCTAGTAATTACTCAAATGTGAAATTATTCGGTTGTGATTCTTATGGATTTTATCATCACTCTAAGTAGGACCCAGATCAAATAGGTAGATCTTTGATATGGTGATGTTATTAAGGGGTGAAAACTGTGGGATCATACTACCCGCAAAATCATCATGGAAAAAGATGCAGTGTTTGATGAATCTTCTTTTTTTAAATCAAACATAGTAAAAGATGAAAGGTTCAAAGCATGAATGGTAGAACAAAGGTATTTGGAAGTTATTTATTTCCATGAAATGTTTTAACTAGTTGTTAAAATCTTGTTTCTATGCATGTTGTGTTAGCACTAATTGTGTTACTACAGCTAGATGTTAAAACTATTTTACGTGGATTTTTTTGGATAAGGGGATGTATCTGAAACAACCATAATGGTTAGCTCATAATCGTAAAAGAAGATTTTTTTTCAAACTCAAGAATCATTATAAGGCCTGAAGCATGCTAGGTAAATTGTACAGGATGTTTGATTCCTTCATCATGAGAAAGATTTTACAAGAAGTGAGTATAACCATTGTGTTTATGGTATATTTATTATATTGTTGTTATATGTTATTTTTTTTGCAAGAAAAAGCATGGTTGAGATCAACAGGTTGGCTCAATTGGTTAGGATGTTTGTTATGAAGGATCTGGGAGTAGAAAAATAAACGGTGTCTATGTAAATACATACAGACAAGAAATATGGTAAGATTGGTTATCACAGCAGAACTATGTGGTGAAGATACTCGGGAAATTTGGTATGAATAATGTGGAACCGGTAAAACCCCTTTGGCTTTCCATTGCAATTTTTCTTCAGGTTTATGTCCTAAATGTTGAAGAAGAAAAGGGTTATGTGTCTCGAGTATTATATGCTAGTAGAAATTTTGTTTATGATTGTGATGGGAAATGGTCAACATTTCACATGCAGATGGTGTTGTCAGTAGACACATGGAAAAACCAGGTGAAGAGCATGGAAATGGGTACTTCAAACACAAAAGCACAAGTATCACCTACAGTGGTTGCAGTGATTTAGTCTGTGGTTATGATTCATGAGATTTGGACAAGAGGATACCTACCTCGAGTTATGTCTTGCAAGAATGCAATGATCTATTGGGTAAGTATGGATAGGTACAGGATGTGGTGTTCCGTGGTGGTCAAAGAGTTGTGATTTTGACTAATAGTCTAGCATATCAAAATGGACTAGTGTATAGGTTTATAAGATAGGTTACTAATAGAGGCAGAATGGTTCATACTAAAGTGAATCATGCAGACATGTTCACGTAATAGTATTTTCATAGAAGTTATGGAGCTTTGATGGTGTTTGGCTTCTCTTGGCTTGTAGAAAAGGTGATGAATTAATTAAGGGAATGATATATCAGGTAAATTGTTGGCAAGGTGGAGATTGTTGGAAACATGCCAACAAATTTCCTAACATGCACATGCATGCAACTATATCTAGAATGTGCATGCATGCACTCTTCTATTAACAATTTGTGTAACTAGTTGATCTAATTATAATCAGTTTCTATAACTGTTTGAGAGATGCTATATATATGAGGATACCATAAAGGTGAGAGCGCAATGTGTGTAAAGTGTATGAGAAAGACACAATACTGTGGAGTGAAATGTGTATGTGAGGAGAGGATGGTTGTATGCTTGTGTTGGCTATTTTAATTCTCCCTTGAATAATAAGAATAGCAATTATAATTGCTCGTGGTTTTTTCCCTCTTTTGGTTTCCACATAAATCATTGTGTCAATTGTGTGATTGTTGCTCTCGGTTTAATCTTTTTTTATTATTCTCTAATTTTTTATGCTTTGTTTTTCTTTCACTTCCCAACAAGTTGTATCAAAGTAGGTAGAGTAGGTGTCGCAAGTGATCCAAGGAGAATTATGTACAAGTTTCCTATGAGCGTAAGAACCTTTGGATGTGTCTTTGGAACGTAAGGACAAGTAGACCAAAGTACTGAAAATCCCAAATACTTGCTAAGAACATAAGGTGTGATTGAGTGAGTTTCAGGACACCGATGCTCCCTAGGAAGTGTTAGAGTTTCATTTTAAATTGGAGCACTGAGACTCCAGTGTGAAGTCCCTAGAGGTGAGTGGCAAAGGTTCACCTAGGTTGGCTTGGCTAGATTTGGTCAAAGTTGCTCGAATCAAAAGTTCTAGGTGGTGCAGTGTGTCTAGATTAGAAAGGTGGCTATGTAGAAAGGTTGATGTGTTGGCAAGTCAATCAAGTGTTTGAGAATATATGATGAAGGAAGATTCATATCCATGGAACTTGGAAATTATTGCAAGGAAGTTGGCATCAAATAGGCATGTTCAGTAATGCCAAGTTGCAACAATAGTTGTGGACATTAGCGGCTGAGCTATCTAGTAACTCGGTCACCATCAGTTGCAAAAGACATGAATATTCAAGAAGAGGTATGAACAAGTCATATGGTAATTGCTCAAATGTGAAATTATTCAGTTGCGATGCTTATGTTTTTTATCAGCGCTCTAAGTAGGACCTAGATCAAACATGTACAACTTTGATATGGTGATGATGTTAAGGGGTGAAGACTATGGGATCATACTACCCATAGAATCATCATGGACAAAGATGCAGTGTTTGATGAATATCCTTTTATAAAATCAAACATAGTAAAAGATGAAAGGTTCAAAGCATGACTGGTAGCAGAAAGGTATTTGGAAGGTATTCATTTCCATGAAAAAATTTCACCAGTTGTTAAAAGCTTTTTTCTATTCATGTTGTGTTAACACTAGTTGTGTTAGTACAACTATATGTTAAAATTGTTTTACATGGAATTTTTGGATAAGGGGATGTATTTGGAACAACCAGAATGGTTAGTTCAAAATCTCAAAAGAAGATTTGTTTGCAAACTCAAGAATCATTGTATGGCCTGAAGCATGCTAGACAAATGGTACATGATGTTTGATTCCTTCATGCTGAGCCATATTTTACAAGAAGTGTGTATAACCATTGTGTTTATGGTATATTGGTTATCTTGGTGTTATATGTTATGCTTGTTTCAAGCACAAGCATGGTTGAGGTCAACAATTTGGCTTAGTTAGTTAGGACGTTTGTTATGAAGGATCTGGGAGAAGCAAAATAAATCTTGGGCATGGAAATACACAGAGACAGGAAATATGGTAAGCTTGGTTATCATAACAAAAGTATGTGGTGAAGATACTCAGGAAATTCAATATGAATAATATAAAACTAGTAAAATCCCCTTGGCTTTCCATTGTAATTTTTCTTCATGTTTATGTCATAACTGATGAATAAGAAAAGGGTTATATGTCTCGAGTATTATATGCTAGTAGGAAGTTTTTTTATGATTGCAATGGGAAATGGTCAACATTTCATATGCAATTGGTGTTGTCAGTAGACACATGGAAAAACCACGTGAAGAGCATGGAAATGAGTTCTTCAAACATAGAATCACAAGTATCACCTACAGTGGTTGCAGTGATTTAGTCTATGGTTATGATTCATGATATTTTGAAAAGAGGAGACCTACCTCAAGTTATGTCTTGCAAGAATGAAAGGATCTATTGGGTAAGTATGGACATCTACACAATGTGGTGTTTCGTGGTGGTCAAAATGTTTTGTGTTTGACTAACATTCCAACATATAAAAACAGACAACTGTATCGGTTTATAAGACATGTTACTGATGGAGGAATAATTGATAGGGATTTAGGAGAGAAACAAAATGATTAAAAAAATGATTACAATAAACACAAAGATATGAATAACAACACAGATATCCAGTGAACAATATCTTCTATTGAATAAAAGAAATAGGCTAAAAGTGTAAAACTGTAGAACTGAAACACTTGCTCGAATGGTGGTAGCTATCTCTGAGAAGAGATGTGGCTGCTACACACATCCGTCTAACAAAAATGATTGCAATGAGGCTCCAGAGGCATTTTTTATATTACTCATGAATTCCAAAACCCTAGACATCCAAAAACCTAACCCTAGGAGGTGAAATGTCAAAAGTCATGTAGGCCCCTATGGGTAAGTTGGCACCTCAACTTCCTCGGGTCATAACATTTTCATACAACCACCATTTTAGGCACGTGATAGCCCGTTGGAAAGGTATTTCAAAGAAATACACATTCCTCCATTAAACCCTGACTCCATCTCTAGTTTGACTATGGAAAGCCAAAAAAACATTGTTTAGGGATCCAAAACAACCCTGGAAGTACAACAAGATGTGTTGACATGAAAACATACAAAATAAGCCAGTTGGATTAGGTGAGAGTCCACCATTATCCACCTAGGAGATGTGTAGGGATTCAGACAACCCCAGAACTGTAGAAACAACAATTACAAAGAAGTATAGAAGAACGTGTTGAACTAAAAACAAACAAGAGTAGACAATTGGAATAGGTGGGTGGCCACCAATATCCACCTGGATCAATCCTCCCCCCTTAGGAAGAAATGGTGTCCATTGCATTGAGTTCCCCCATCAGGTGAGGAAACTTTTGTTAGATTTGGCCCTAGGTGAGCCACTTTCCTTTATGTAGGAGCTTCCCTGCCTTGAGAACTCGATAAAGTTGGATCCTTTGTTGGTGTGTGACCTTGACCTGTGTGTCCACTATCTGATCAGTGGATGCTTGTTCCATGTAGTCAGAGTTGAGCTATGATGGTGTTAGTTTTTATGCGATCTCTGAAGTGTCCAATAATGGTGGAAAATATGGCCGAAGGAGGTATACATTGAACACTGGATGTAGGTCAAGGAAGGGTGGAGTGTTGAGCTAAAAATCATTGCTACCCATAGCCTTGGTGATAGTGTAAGGGACATAGCGAAGTGGGCGGAGCTTCTAATGAGGCCATGCGAGACTCTCCTTCTGCAAATGTAACCAGACTTTGTCTTCAACTTGAAATTGGTGCAATACCCTGTGTTGATCATGGTGTTGCTTGTACTTAGCATTGGATTTATGCAAAATCTCCTGGACATGTCGGAGGATTCGATGAATAATCGCAATGAATCTGGTGGCTGTGTCAGTCTCATACTGAACATGGGAAGAGTTCGTCTGTGTGGTGGCAAGAGGTAGTGAAACATCAATGGGACCCAAGGGTTGGAATCCCAGCCCCACTTGAAATGGGCTATGGTCGGTGGAGCCATGGAGATCCCTGTTGTCACTGTATTGAACATATGGGAGCATGTCATCCCATTTATGTGGATGCTTAGAGTTGTACATGTGCATGATGTGCACAATCATATGATTGACGACCTCTCTTTGGTCATCTTTTTGTGGGTGGAAAGAAATGGATTTAGTGATCTTGGTGTCCAACAGTGACTAGAGACTCGACCAAAATGTGCTAAGGAACCTGCTATCTCGGTCGGAGATGATGGTTTGTGGTATCCCAAAATGTACCCACACTCATTCGAAGAAGAGCTTGGCAGTATATGCCACTGTGATATTCTTATTGTAGGATGTGAGGATGGCCATCTTCGAAAATCGATCAACGACCACCAATACACAGTCATTGCCTTGCTTGGTGGACGAAAGGCTAGACATGTAATCCATTGAGATGGATTCCCAAGGCTTCTCGGGAGTAGGAAGAGGGGTGTATAATCCTTTCTTGTTGATGGATGGCTTGGAAATGGCACAAGCAGTGCAAGATCTTATATACTTGCTGACGTCCTGTCGAAGTTTTGGCCAATAATTTGTTTTTTGAAGAACGACCACAGTTTTATCCACACCAAAATGTTCTTCCATTCGACTATAGTGGGTTTCCCAAATCATCTTTTCACGCTCTCTTGTAGGAACACAGATATGTCCCAGATGTCATAATAGTCCATCCTAAATGAAAAAATCAGTGACAGTCACGTCGGTACCTAAGAGCTGATAGGTGGTGGTGAATTATGGATCTTGCTGATAAATTTGGGGCCACTCAGATGCCTCATGTCCACAGGAATGGAGCACAATGGTGAGTGCATCCACAAGAGGTCAACTGAGGTAGTCAATAAAATGATTTTAGATCCTTGTCTTATACTTGATGTTGGTATGGAACTGTTGCAGGTAGGTGGACCACTTATGATGGTGGTCCCCTGTGTCTGTATGAGCTACAGAGGCTAGTGATCAGTGTGGATGATCGTCTCCTTTCCTAGAATGTAATGTTTCCATTGACAACATGCTTGTACAATGGAATACATTTCCTTGTCATAGGTGGGGTATTTCTAGACATTATCTGAGAGTGTCTCACTATGGTATGCCACCGGATGACCATACTGAGTGAGAACTACACCTACAACATAGTCAAATGCATATGTCTCAATCTTGAATGGTTGTTGCAGATCGGGCAAGGAGACTACTGGAGTTGAGAACATGTGATTCTTCAGATCATCGAATTCATGTTGTTTTTCCTTCCCCCACGTGAACTTTTCACTACCATCGCCCTTGGTCACTCGGATGAGGGTCCATGCAATATGGGAGAATCCCAACACGAACCATCAGTAGAAGTTAGTTAGTCCCAAAAATCTCTAGATCTCGGTTAGTGTGGTCGGGACTGGACAGTCATGGATGAATTGGATATTATCTAGATCAACATGTACCTCATGCTCATAAACAATGTATCCCAAGTATTGGACCTTGTTCATGCCAAAAGAGCATTTTTCCAAGTTGGAATATAGATTGTGTTGCAACAAAATGCTCAAAACATGTTGAATATGTCACATGTGCTCCTCCCAAGTTCTGTTGAAGATGAGGATTTCATCCAAATATACCACCACAAAAGAGTTGGTGAAGGGTCTCAATACATCATCCATCAACCTCGTGAAAGTGGTTGGTGCATTTTTTAAGCGAAAGGAAATGACCAACCATTCGAAGAGACCTTGTTTAGATTTGAAGGTTGTCTTCGAGACATCAATTGGTTTGACGGGAACCTGGTGGTAGCTAGAATTTAGGTCAATATTACTGGAGAAATTTTCCCCCTTGAGTTGGTCAAGAAGGTCATCAATCCTGGGAATTGGGTACCGGTTCCTAACTATAATTTTGTTTAAGGCTCTTTAATCAATGCAGAGTCACCAAGTCCCATCCTTCTTCTGCACTAGTGGAATTGGGCTTCCGCAAGGGGAGGAGTTCGGTCTAATGTGCCCCTTTTAAAGAAGCTCTTGGATATGATGCCTGATTTTGTCATTTTCCATCACCGAGCAACAATATACTGGTCCATTGGGTAGAGGTGTATCAGGGGTTATATCAACTGGATGCTTGTCTTGGTAGTGCGTCGGTACCTCGGTGGGTGAGGATAAGATGTCTTTGCATTTTTCCACAATCTTGTCCACTTTCTTCTACTGCAAAGAGAGGCTCTGTGTAGAGGCCACAGATGTGGCAGTGACCTTTTTCTTACTGTGAGCACGAATCACAAAGAATATGAACTTCCCGGTCTATGAAATTACCGTACTGCATTTCTTAGTAGAGATTAAAGAAATATCGGTAGGCAGCGCTACCTATGGTATCATGTACAATTGTCTACCCAAAGTAATAATAATAATGTGGGGTCTATACTCATACACAACATGACGCTTCCACAAATACGGTTGTGCTAAAAGGACATCACAAAATTAAAAGGGAGAAATATCACACAATACCTCATCTTTGAAAGGCTTGATGTCATAGGGCAGACGATATTGTTGGCTGACACAAAGATCTCTTCCTTGGTGAAGCCAACTGATGGTGTAGGGTTGTGGGTGTGGTGTTGTTGGTAGGTCCAGTCGTTTGATGACCTATGCTAAAATAATTTTATTCTGACTGTCGTTATCGACAATGAAATGAAGCAGAGCCCCCTTTACCCACATCTATGAGTGAAAGAGGCGTTCCCCTTCTTTTGGTTCACTCGGATGGACTTTGGTGGTAGCGACAGTGGCACTGGGTTCAACATCGATAATATTTTTCCCTCCTTCGGGATTTGATTCAGAATCAGAATCGACCTTTGACTTGGAAGCCTTCAGCTCGAACACGAGTTACTACTTGGAGCGACATTCTTCAGTGTTCTACCAAGGTATTTTATGGTACTCACACCATTTTCTCATGTCCTTCTTCGTCTTCTCATTGCCCTTCTTGTGTTGCAGCTTGGACTAGTTTTCCTGAGAGTGGCCCTCTTTTCTCTATCCTTTGTTGTGTGGGTTGGGGTGGCCTTTTCCATACTTCAGCTGTGAGGAGTTTTCATATCCAAACTCTCTCCTCTTCTTCTTAAATTTATGCTCGATCTTGACAACATATCTATAAGCCGTACCCAATGAATTAATGTCCAAAAACTGCATTTTTGTTTGAATGTATCTATGCAAACAATTGTGGTATTTGATCACTAGATGTCACTCAAAGTCTTTGATACTCAATTTGGTGTGCAGGGTATGGAAAATATTGGTGAAATACGGTACTGTACGGTCCCTTTCTTGACACAGGGTGGTCCATATGCTGTATTGATCCTCGTAGCTTCCAACAGGTAGTATTATTCTTTAATGGAATCCCAGAAGGAATCCCATGTAGGGGAAACCATAAATATTACAGATTCCTCTATGGCCCTTTGCTCAAAGTAAGTGTCCCACTAGTCCTTAACATGGGGGGTGACCTTGAGGAGTGCAAAAGTAATATTTTTCCTATCGAAAAAATTGTGGACCGAAAAATACCCTTCGAGCATATTCAACCATTTATATACAGAATCCGCATCTATTAGTACTTCAAATAATGGAATATCAAAATTTACCTGTACCTTGAAGGGGGTTGCATGGCCACTTGATGACAATGTTTCTCCTGTGGGAAATCATCGAAGGATCTGCGCAAAGTTGTCCATCATTTTGTTCATTTTTCGTGCAAGGGATTCTTCGAGCAACATTTTAAAAGGATCTCCTACTCCATCATCTTTCTTTTCGTCTCCCATGGGTTTCCGTCGGGCTCGACGCGATTGATCTTGCAACGGATCAATTGGTTTGAGTCCAAACTTCTTATACCTAGATCTTGTCGAGGACATGCACGAAGAAAAATAAATGAATAGAAGATCGCTCTCATACCACTGATTTGGATTTAGGAGCAGAATGAACTGATTAATAGATTGAATACAATAAACACGGAGATATGAAGAACAACACATATATCCAATGAACAATATATTCTACTGAATAAATGAAATAGGCTGAAACTGTAAAACTACAGAACTGAAACACTTGCTTGAATGGTGGTAGCTATCTCTGAGAAGAGATGTGGTTGCTATGCACATCCATCTGAGAAGAATGATTATAATGAGGCTTCATAGGCCTTTTTGATATTACGCATGAATGCCAAAACCCTAGACATCCAAAAACCTAACTCTAGGAGGTGAAACGCCAAAAGTCATGTTGGCCCGTATGGGTAAGTTGGTACCTCAACTTTCCAAGGTCGTAACTTTCTCATACAACCTTCGTTTTAGGCGCGTGATAGTCCGTTGGAAAGGACATTCAAAGAGCTATAGATTCTTCCATTAAAATCTGACTCGGTCTACAGTTTGACTATGGAGAGCCAAAAAAACACTGTTTAGGGCTCCAAAACGGCCATGGAAGTACAACAAGATGTGCTAACATGAAAACATACAAAATAATCCAATTGTATTAGGTGAGAGGCCACCAGTATCCACTTGGAAGATGTGTAGGGATTCAGACAACCCCAGAAGTGTAGAACCCACAATTACAAAGAAGTATAGAAGAACATGTTGAACTAAAAACAGACAAGAGGAGCTAGTTGGAATAGGTGGGTGGCCACCAATATCCACTTGGATCAAGAATGGTCCATACTGGAGCGAATCGTGTAGACATGTTCACGTAATAGTACTGTTAGAGAAGTTACAGAGTTGTGACGGTGTTTGGATTCTCTTGGCTTGCAGAAAAGGTGATGAATTAATTAAGGGAATGATATATCAAGTAAATTGTTTTCAAGGTGGAGATTGTTGGAAACATGCCAACGAATTTCCCATCATGCACATGCATGCACCTATATTTAGACTGTGCATGCATGCACTCTTCTATTAACAGTTTGTGTAACTAGTTGATCTAATTACAATTAGTTTGTTTAATTGTTTGAGAGATGTTATATATATGAGCATACCAATAGAGGTGAGAGTGAAATGTGTGTAAAATGTGTGAGCAAGACACAATATTGTGGAGTGCAATGTGTATGTAAGGGGAAGATGGTTGTATGTTTGTACTGACTATTATAATGTGTTGATTGTGTGATTGTTGTTCTCGATTTAATCTTGTTTATTGATATTTTGTTTTTTAATGTTTTGTTTTACTTCTGTTGACCAATACTATGAACCCAAGACTAAATGAAAAATTTTGACTCAAGCAAAAAAAATGAATAAAATGAATATATAAGATCATAATTTTGATAAACTACTATGCTCTTTAAGAAACCTAAACTTTAAGATAAGTCTTAAACACTAAGTTATAAAAACAAGATTATGCAAATGTTATATTTACTTTGTTTGTTGGATATCTCTCTATATATTTATATAGAAAATATCTTTACATGTAGATAACTTTGTTTGTTGGATACCTCTCTACATTTATATAGAAAATATCTTTACATATAGATAAATGAGTGAATTTAATAATATAATATCTTTACATATAAATAAATGAGTGACGAATAAGTGAATTTAATAATATAATATAAGCATGTGGATAGTAGAGAAAAAAATGTACATAATCACTTACAGTGCATATGATTGGTGAAGGTTGAATGTTTAAAGCACTCACAATGTGTAAAATAAAGGAGAGTGCACTATAATAATATAAAATGTTTTATGAAAGGTGACCAATATTAACGGGTTTATTTACGAAAATAAATATAGTTTATATTTCCTTGGTTAAAGGAGAAAGTTAAATATTTTAAGTTTTTGATTTATTTTTTTTCAATTGGGATATTTTTTAAAACTCAATTTTAAAAAAAATTGAGTTTTAAAAATGAATTTAATATCTTTAAATTTTTAGTGTAATTAAATTATGTAATATTAATTTTTAATAATTATAATTATATTAATACAAAATTATTTTTATTTAAATTTTTTTAAATTATAGTTTAATAAAATTAAAAATTTTAGATGAAATAATATTATGAAAATACAATGTATGTAATACAAACATATAATTAGCTTTGAACATGGATGTGTGATAGTAAAGCCTCTCTAGTAGCTCTGGAAGATGAATCACAGTCTGTTGACTCAATTTTTTCTTCATAAAATAATCTGAGTGAAGTTCTAATAAATAATTTATTTCTCCAGTAAGTTAGTGGAGTTAGGTGGGAGGTGGAGAGAATGATATAGAAAATGAATTAAAAGTGTAATTTGTTAGTTCAATTGTTTTTCTGTGGAGGCAAAACTAAGATATGAATGTTATTCGACGAGGTAGGTGGAAGGTAGAAACAGTAAAATGAAAATGAATAATATGTGTAATTTAAATGTTTTATGTTTTGGTTTTTTTGGTTTAATTTTTAGTTTGATTTGTTTGAAATTTAGTAATAAATTATTAAGTGGATGAGTTTATATAATCTAAATCTGAGTATTGAAGAAAAAAATTTTAAATATATAATTTTTTAATGTTTTTTGAATAAATAATTTTTTTTTCTAAAGAATCACAAATAATCATTTATCCTTTTAAGATAACTCAATTTAATCTTAATAAATATTAATAATCATCATCATAATCTATTGATATATTTAAAAATATAAACTAACCAATAAATAAATAAATGATTTCACCCCAATTTAAATTTATATGGTTGGAATTACAATAAAAAAAAA
>SNQJ01S0004394.1:180216-208828 GCA_010110895.2 Picea sitchensis
GATGAGATGATGTTGATTAAAGTTATAATGTTGACTACAAAGAGTAGCTCGGGGAAGATGTTGATTGGAAACCTTGAGGGCAGTTGGAACTCTGGGAGCCACGGTGCTCTGAGACTTCCTAATCCGGCATGTTGCTGAAGCCCAAGGAAAGGGAGGTGTAGGAGTCGATGGACTGTGTGACAGTGAAGGTGTACACTCCTGGGGTGGGACAAGCATGTGGAGAAAGCGAGATCATTGGTTGGAGTGATACTGGGGCTTGGTACCTTGGCCTAGACCATGTTGATATGGAAGTATTCTCAATCAAAAGATAAGTATCAATTCTATATTCATTGTATGCTATGTATCTCGTAATTCGTATACAGGTTATAATGTTATTAGAATTGCCTGTATATATATTGCATGTATGTTCTAATGTTGCTTCCGAATGAATATGTGTATGAGCATAGTATTTACGTATGTGGAGTCATAGCACTCCTTAGAGTTTATCAATGGATGAAACATCGTGGATCTACAGCCATTTGGTGCTTTCAATGAGGTTTAATTGAAGCATGTTACAAGGAACAATAAGTTGAATGTTTTCCTGAAGAAACTCTATGCAATAGAGAAATTTAGTTTCAGCTACAGTATGGATACCAGAATTGGTGCTTGAAATTAAAGCTGGATAATGGGCTTCCAATAGCTAAAGCTTGGAGATTTTGAAGAATTTTTGAATTATATATGTGTAAGTAAGTTTCACTGAGGACAGTGCAAAAATAAGGGGAGGGGATTGTAATACACCAAGGACGAGCCCAAGTCATATCTATGTATTTTAAACATTTTTTGTATGTTGGTGACCCGAGCAATTGTAAGCTGGTAAGTGTATGTGCAAGTAGGTCGGGGAGCCTAGGTGTTAAGTCCGGGAGCTTGTTTTGTACATGTAATTATCCACTTTGTTAATATAAAAACATCGTTGCATATAGACTTACCACAAAGAAAGAGTGATGGGGGAATAAGTTTCCATAAGGTTGGGTAAGGGAGGAGACTAAGTGTTTGGGCCTAGGGGCTAAGCTAGGGAGGCTTACCTCTAAAGGGGATAATAATTTATTATTATTTCCTAAAAGGCTAAGGTGCTCAATTGACCAAGTGTTTTCCTAAGTTCTTGGAAAGGGAACGTATGCAAAATGGATTTCATGCAACTCCGGGAAGATAGGTGTCGACCTAGGCGCATGCAGTTAAAGCTAAAGATGTCAGCCATGTTAGGGATTCTCTCTCTCATTCTTTCATCCTCTGCTTGAGTTCACTCGGATCTGGGGTGTCTGAACCATTTTGCATATGCGTCTGCCTCTGTATACCCATGCACAATGAAGGAAACCCTCATGGGAAGGTTGTTCGTTGTCCATTCTCCCATCCTTCGTCTAAACCCAGTGAGAACCCATGGATTGAGCCGCGTATTTTGTGAAGCCCGAGCACCCTGTATTTGTCAGTGTCATGTGTGTCATAATTTTTTACTGTTGTGGCCATGCAGTTCCTTGGATTAGTGTGGTTTGTAGCCATCATTATGTATTCCGTTGCGTATATGAATTATTATCTATTACATTTGAATATGTATGGTAGCAGTAACTCTGTGTTATGTGTTTTATTTCGATTAAATTGCATGTTATATATTAATATGTGAATGTTCTGCATGGTAGTGTTACTTGACCTGTTCAATGGTCAGGGACGTTACATTTTTCTATCGCAGCTAAGTCAGAGCTAAGTAGTGGAATTTCTGGTATTGTTGGAAGGTCGGGGATGTTGCATGATTCCTACCTCTATTAAGTATTCTTGGTCATGTATTATCTTTTTCTTAGTGATTTGGAGTTGATAATATAGTCCTTCTTCAAACTCATTATCTTGAATTCATAAATTTCATCTTCTTCATACTTAAAACCCTTGTCCCCTCTGTTGTCATTTAGTTCGGGTGTTCCAAGATTTAGTCTCCCATTAACTCTTCTGCCTTCGTCTACCCCAACTATAACCCTAGTTACCATCACGGTAGGAACTAATTTTACTCCAAACCAGACTCGAATGAAAAATCAACTCGTCTTACATTATATGGATGGGTTGAATCTCCTATATCTAACCAAACTTATAAGTGATCATATTCAACATACCACTACTTGGCCAACCATGCTAACCGAGTTACCTTCTGATATCCCCAAGTTTTAGGGCCATGCTAGAGAGGACACCTCTAATCGTATCATGTCATTCCACCATTGGTGCTCATCCATTAACATCACATATTACTCTATCATAATTTGATTTTTTCAATGCATCCTTAGAGGTGTGTCCAAAAAATGGTATATTGATCAACCTTCCAATACCCATAACACCTTTGAGTCCATGTACAAAGTGTTTTTAAACTTTTTTCAACTTCTAGTTCACCATGTAGGGATTGAAATCCCTACCAAATTTCGTCAAACTACTACTACCCATATCATAGATCATATTCATGAGTGAAATAAGAGATGTGGCTTCTATAAGGATAAAACTAGTTATCAATTCCTCATGGATTACTGACTAAAGTCCTTGCTTCCTTCCAAAAAAAAATACATGACCATGACCATTCCCAAAATTGAGGAGGAATACAATTGAAAGGCCCAATAATATGACTTGATTTATGCCTAGTCAGGGTATTTTTATACCATTATTATTGATGCCCCTTTCTCTCACTCAAGTGACTTGTCTTCACCAAGGGCATCCCATATTGCTAATGGTGTCATTGGATATATTTCACATAATAATATGTACTATTATCCTCTTGGACCTAACATGTATGGTAACCCATATGGTGGAGTCAATACCTTTTATTTCTTGTCTCAAGTAGGTTCTCCCCTAATTCCTTACATTTACCCTAATCCTCCACTATATCCCTCTAATTACACATGTCGATTGGTAACTAGAACATCTTATTCAGGTCCCCTTGCACATTGGCACATGCATGGTCATGCTTGTCCTATTTCCTCTTGTATTGGGGTAATCATGAATCCATATTATCCCTTTCCTATACCTCCATCAACAACTTCAGTATCTACAATTATGGTTTCTCAACCCCTAGTCAGTTTCATTCAACCCACACCTCCTATACAAGGTTAGGTGTATGCTCATTAAAATTTCCCTAATTCTCCCATCAAGAACACCAATAATAATAATTATAATAATAAGGGTGTATATTTTAACCTTGTACAATATTTTACTGTAAACAAATTTTCAATAAAAGAACATAAAAGATACAATGGAAAATACACACATTACGCATATATTTTCCTCCTAGAAACCCAAACCGAGAAAACCTACATATTCTATATTCATTCATAGTGATACATTGTTTACAATACAATATACATACATGAGCCAACAACATCCAAAACCATAACCCAATGGCCTGGATTAGTCAACAACCCTAATTCCTTAACCAGAAATGTAAAACAATTAGCAAAAACCATGTGCCAAAAAAACACCCAATAATGGACATGAAAAATGAGGAAAAAATGTGACACATTTCCCAAGGATTTTTTTTTATATCGAGGGCATTTTCCCCCTGTGCACCTAAGACACTAGAGCTAGTTGTCAAAAGAATATAACACATACCTAAAATTCTCCCACTTGTTGTTTCTTTCTTTGCATACAGGGGGTTATAGGGTTACCTAGCCAACAATCTAGGGCAACAATGCCCTTGGATCCTCTACACCAAGAGAACTTCTCAGTGCTCAGAAATTTTGTTAATGAATCTGCAACATTCTTCTAACTATCCACCTTCATCAACAACACTTTATTTTCTTCAACCATGTCTCTCACAAAGTGATATCGAATATCAATATGCTTTGTCTTTAAATGATAAGTTGGGTTCTTTGCCAGAAAAAATGCACTCTAACTGTCACAATCTATCCTTACAACTTGTTGTACCAACCCAATACCTGAACACAATCTTTGTAACCATACTGCTTCCTTAATTACATAAGTGGATGCCATGTATTCAACTTCTTTAGTTTTAAGTGCCACTACAACCTATCGTTTTCTTATCCAACATATTTCTCCTCCAAAAAGGTTAAAAACATACATACTTGTAGATCTCCTACGATCCATATCTACAGCCCGGTCTGAATCCAAAAAGACATGTATTTCCAAAACTCTGTTCAATCCTGGTCTTCCTTGGTAGCACAATCCATAGCTAGCAATTCCATGAAAATACCTAAAACCCCTTTTTACTATTGTCCCGTGATCCTTCCCTAGTTTTGACATATACCTGCTCAAAACTCCCATTGCATGTGCAATGTCCGGTCTAGTACAATCCATTGCATACATAAAAATGCCAACTGCACTCACATATGGAACAGAAGACATGTTCTCATCCTCTTCTTGTGTCTTGGGATACTGATATGTAGATTACTTTACACCAAAAGGAATAGGGACCTTCACCGGCTTACATTCCTGCATATTAAACCTATGCAATATTTTCTTGACATATTTTCTCTGATTTAACTAGAGTTTCCTCTTTTTCCGATCTCTTTTAATTTCCAAGCCCAAAATGAAATTTGAAGCACTGAGATCCTTCATGTCAAATTTAGAGGACAATTTTCACATCCTGGATAATCTCCTTGTTGTTTCCTATCAGAAACATGTCATCCACATACAAAACCAAATAAATCAAATGATCACCAATTAATTTAAAATACACACATTGATCCTCTTTGCTTCTTGTGAAGCCAAGTCCTAGCATATAAGTATCAAATTTTTTAAACAACATCCTTGGTGATTGTTTAAAACCATACATGGACTTTTTTAGCTTGCATACCATCTCCTTCTTTCCCTTCACAACAAATCCTTATGGTTGCTTCATATAGATTTATTCTTCTAGATGCCCATGTAGGAATGTTGTCTTCACATCCATATGTTTTACTTCAAAATCAAATGCAACAGAAATAGGTAAAAGAAATATTATATAAGTTAACTTGGAAATAAAAGAAAAAATATCACCAAAATCAATTCTCTCAACCTAGGTATAACCCTTTGCTACTAACCGAGCTTTGTATTTCTCCAATTTTCCTTCTCCATTAAAATTATTTTTAAATACTGATTTGTTGCTAATGGGATTTCTTCCAGTCGACAAATCCACTAGATCCCAAGACTCATTCTTATCCAAGGCTGCCATTTCTTCATCCATGGCCTTTTTCCAGAGCTTTCCATCCTTTAAATCCACTGTCTCCTTGACAGTTATAGGATCATCATCAGTAATAGAAAAAGAAAAAATTGAACAAAAATCAGATGGAGTATACTTTTCTTTCTTGAACCGATCTCCTCAATATTGGAGTATGAGGATATTGTTCTTCTTATTCCTCTTCTTCTGTAGAGTTTGATTCATCATCCTTTAAATCAAACTCTATTTTATATGGTTCTTCCTTACTTGGTAGGACTTCATGTTTAACAACATCCTTCATTTCTCTAAATACCACATCTTGTCTATACACAACCTTCTTATTTTCTAGGTTCCAAATCATATAACCTTTGAGACCATATTAATACCCAATAAAGATACACTTTTCAACCTTCTTATCTCTCTTACTCCTATTTTCCTTTGGAACATGCACATAGGCCTTGTTATCCCCTAGCCTAGGGATAACTAAGGAGATTATGCCTCGACGCCCACAGGTCCTATACATGGAGTACCGAGAGCCATATTGACTTGAGCTTGGCCCTAAAGTGCCCATATTTCTTGTTTAGCGCCTCCACCTTGTCAGAAACAACAACATCCATCCCATAGGCTTGGTCCTTCAACAACAATGGGTCTTGTTCGATGAGGTAACGAGGTCGGGTATCATGGTATGTGTCACTCTGATTTTCAAAACATTTGAATATGTGCATTTAATTTTGTTTGCTTCTGACGTGTGCTTGGACTTTATTCCTTTCCACTTGTCCACACCTGGGGGGAATGATAGGATGCCCTAGCAGTTTTGATCCCTTATCTTTTGAGTTTCCACTGGGTGGGTTCATGAAAGGTCATCGTCCATTCCCACCATACTTATCACTTTTCATCATTTTCCCTCTCATCCATCCCTTGCATTAGTTCGGGCATTGGGTTCGCCAAGCTAGCAAAGGGTTGTACCTTTCCTTGTGGGAAGAAGGGGCTAAAGGCCCAGAGGGTAAAATTAGATGGAAAAAGATAAAATCTAAAATAACAAAACCTTCATATGCTTCACCCAGGGATCCCCGAGAAAGAAATAAAAGGATTCTCTGCAAGAAATGGAGGGACCCATAAAATAATAAAATCAAGACCTATTTGGAGGATAGGGGGTCTCATCATGAGCCAACCTATTAGGTCCATGGGCATGTAGAAGTATGAAACTACCATTCAGTTGGTTACCATGCCAGGGTAGTGGCTCTTGGTGGCATAGCCAAGAGAAAGGGGGTCTCATCACGAGACAACCTTCTCATTTCCGTGAAATGCTTATGGGTAACATTGTCACCACTGGTCACCATGCTAGGGCTGTGTCTCGTAACTAGTCTCTTGAAAGAAAAATCAATAAGATAAAAAGGTAAAATGCATTGAATGGGATTGGAAACATTTTCATCCATGACAATGTGAAACTCACCCTCTTCAGAGGAACCCATAGGTAAGCCATACATTTCCCTATCATCACTGCACCCATTGCTCAAACATCCCCATACCACCTCATCCACTTGCACGAACTAGATTTTCCTTCACCTGGAAACATACCACGTCCAATGAGAATTATCCCAATAGGACCTCCTGAAACCATCTTCAAACTTGGATTGTATAATAGAATAACGTCTTTGAGCACTTGTCTGAGAAAGGGGGATTTTATGCACATGTTTAGATAACTTGTTTATTAGACGTGATTGGCATTTCTATGATCCCTGTGACTTATGAGCCCATGGAGAGAATACTTGTTGTTGTTGTAGAGCCACACCCGATGGGAAGGTACACATGGGGATATGATTAGTTCGGACCTCTGTAGAGCTAAAATCCCGCGAGATGGATGATGAGACCCCAGCTAGGGGCAGCCACATATCAGAGGCTTGCACCGGAGAGAGAGGAGGATGATCCACCAGAGATAGCCTGGAAGGTATGGACCCAGGGGGGTATTTCCCTCCCACTATTATGTTGTCCTTGAAAGTCCCATGACGTCACCTCTATGACCCTTGATGTCACCCAACGTTTGATGGACACTTTGGAGGTAGTTGTGTGCCAAGTGGCACATGTGGCTTGATCCAGAGGCCTTGGGAGGCCTAACGTTTTTCTCCCGGAGGACAATGTTTCACCCGATAGGCCCAATGTCACCCTAGAAAGGCATGATGTCACCTCTTCTTCTTTATTTATGGTTTAATTTGTCATTTTATGTAAAAAACTGGATATTACATGTAAACTAGCCATGTCGACCTTTTTGACTCGATTCTGTAAATTAAAGGTCATTTTCATTGTATAAATAAGGGGTTTTGCCCTTGTATTTTTCATCATCTTTCACTCACACTTAGTGAGGTCTGAAATTTGCGCCCTAATTAGGGTTTATTGCCTTAAATTTGGTGCACACTTCTTGAAGGAGGCTAGTTTTGGTGTATTTTGGCATTTTTCTTGGTGGAAATTCTTCAACTAGGAATATTGCTAGATTATTCTTGGTGAATGTAAGTAAATTTCTGCAATTATTCTTCATTTTGAATGGTTATGGTACATGTGTGAACCTCCTCATGAATCTTAATAAACTATTTTTCCTTGGCCTTTGACTCCACCTTGGCCTCCTCTTAGACTCTAGTCCTTGCTTGAGCCTTTAGAGGTGTCACTACTACTCTTACACCACCATGCCTCTCTACCCAACTCTCCTACATGGAATCCAAGTGCTCACCCAAGTCAACCTACTCTTGAGATAATATGCCCAATCCTTCACCACCCTACATTAAGATGAGATTTTACAGGTGTCGGTTGATGTAGTGTAGGTGTGTCTTCCTACTATAAGGGAACTCTCACTACTTTACCACCTTCCCCATGATACCTTCAACCCCACCGCCTTCATCCAAATTTTAACTGACCTTCATTGACCTAATATCTTCTCTATTGATAACCACCCGTTTCGATCTTCTTGTCACCTGACAATGATACAACCCGAGGATAAACCAATCTGTGACACTAGATAGAACCTATGGCTAGAAACATCTAATCCATTATGCTTCAAAAGACAACCCCGATCAACCATGATTTTGATTCCAATATTATGAAATTGCTAGCTTAAAACCCTAGGAGGTTAAAGCACATGTTATTTTTTGTTTCCTTAACAACTTTTCACCTACTAGATTGTGCTATAAACCCTACTTTATTGAAGCTTTGTGTGAAGGGCCCTGCCATTACATCACCCTAGCATCATTTTCTTCATCTATTTGTCATCTACTTCATCCTTGAGCTAAAGAAGAAGGAAAACCATTAGGGCTTAGGGTTATCTACTTCCTAGTGGACATTTTCCCCCTAGGGTTTAGTGCTTGAGGCCTTGGGTTACCAACACCTCAATCATTGAATTTATTGTCTATAGCTCTCACATTATCAATTGTTACTTCAATATTTCCTCTGCTAAAAGTGACTCCATTAATCCTAAAGGAACTGATCTAGGACTTGCACTTGATTGATTGATGAAAACAACTCTCAAAAATTTTACCTCAAGTTATCTACTAACCTTTCCTAACCCTAGAGTAGACTAATTTGCTAACCAACTTGCTGATGTTACAAAAGTAAGCTACATCCATATATTGCAGAAATAAAAGCACTTAAAAGCAATTATAAAGTTGATTTATACACTACCTAATTAGCTTTTGACAAATGCTAGTACATTGCTATCATTGAGTTATTATTTTTGGTCATTGTGAAGCTCCTTTAAGGAATTTATTGTGAATATATTATCTTATAAACATTGCTGTTATAAATTTATGTTTCCTTCATCTTACATCAACTATTGATTTTATTGACAAGTCCATGGTTTTATGAAGCATTAACATCAAATTGTACCTGCAAAAGATATTGTTTTATTGTTTCTTTGTTCTGGGTAGGTACATATAATAACATCACTTCTTATTGGTTAAAACCTCGACACTTTCTGATCAGTGTGACTTGTGAGAGGGGATACCTTTATAGATACTTTAACCTTTTTACTTCTCAAGCCCCCAGGTCACCGAGGATGTCTCCCCTGGGCCATCAACCCTAAATAGAAAGAGGTATCTTATTAAGGTGACAATTATAGGATAACCTCTTGTTACGCCAATTTTTCTCCCTTAGCATTTCACTTTGGCACAATTACAAATTGCATGATAACATCTCTCATAGACAAATACCTTAAGATGTGTGAGAGAAGGTTTATTACTAGTCCATACCTCTTGTGGAGTCTTTTAATCTAGCGCTGATAATGGTGATCTGTTTACTAGGTAACATGCAATACCCACTGCCTTTACCCATAATTATTTCCCTAACCCGGCACAACTGAGCATGCACCTTACTTTTTCCATCAATGTCTTGCTCATCCTTTCTACAACTCCATTATGATGAGGTGTATATGGAGTAGTCTTATGCCTTTCTATACCACACTTCTTATAGAATTATTCAAATTCATTCCTACATAACTATCCACCATTATCTGTCCTCAACACCTTAATTATTTTCTCTGTTTGATTCTCAACAAGAGCCTTAAACTCTTTAAACCTGTCAAAGACTTTAGATTTCTTCCTGAGGAAATATATCCAAGTATTCTCTAAGATTTCATCTATAAATGAGACATAGCACAAACATTTTCCCAATGATGGAACCAACACAGGTCCAAACACATCACTGTGAACTAGATGTAAAATTCCTTCTTCCCTCGTTGCACCAGAGGGGAATCTTACCCGATTCTGCTTCCCATATACACATTGTTCACAAAAATCAAAATCCATAGAGTGGTTAGACATACCTTCAACCATACCTTTATCGTGTTGTAGTCGAAGACCCTTCTCTCTAATATGCCCCAGTCTTTGATGCCACATAATAACATTTTCTCTAGAGACTGTAGGATTTCTTTCTTCTTCAACTCTAATATCAAGAACAATGGAACTATTACACCCATCACTAATAGTGCTTCCTTTCAGCTTATACATAGTTCCAAAATGAACTCCCTTCAGCAGCACCATTACTTCTTGAACCATCCTATAGGTTTCCTTTTCAAATATTGTTTTTACCCCTGCATCGTCCATTTTTCTTACATAAATCAATTTTTTGGCCAATCCTGGGATGTGCAGAACACGAGGTAGTTTTCTAATCCTTCCATATATGAGCCTCAACTTGACTTTTCCTCAATCTATGATTCTGGTTATCGATCCATCACTTATGAAAACATTACCTCCATTATACCTTTCATATTCACAGAACCAGTCCCTGTGGGGAGTCATATGAAAGGATGCACCTGAGTCAATCAACCATGCCTCATTATCTACTTGTTTTCTTGAAGACGCCAAGAACACATCCCCTCCTTCCTTGGAGGTATTTTCTTCTCTAGAAGTAGATTATTCAGATCCTGTCGTTTTCTCAACTTTGGATCTACAATGCTTCTTATAGTGCCCATCTTTTCCACATTTCCAACATACCTTTACAAAAAATTTGGAAGACTTAGATCTTCCCTTAGACTTAGATCTCCCACTTGAGGACTTAGACCTATTTCTTTCCTGGGAGCATCCTCTTGCAAATAATGCATTTGTGCTCTATCCTTCCATGTTCTTGTGTCTCATCTCCTATGACAATAAGGATGATACCAATTCATCAAACTTCAAGGTAGTTATATTACTACATATGGCCGCAACCAGACTAGCCCACGAGTCTCGTAAAGAGAACAGTAAATTGATACACTTATATTCATATGAAATTTTAATCTCAACAGATACTAACCGACTTACCACAATATTGAAGGCATTCAAATGCTCTTCCACTAAGTCTCCATCTCTCATCCTCATGTTATACAACATCTTTCTCATGAATAGTTTATTTACTAAGGACTTAGATTGATACAACTTCCCCAACTTATCCCATAAATATTTGGCTATAGATTCCTATGACACATTCACTAATACTGAAACTGAGAGACACAGTTGGATTTTTCTCTTCTCCTTCTGATCCAACTTTTTCTAGTCATATGTTGAAGTACATGTAGGTGCAGTACATGGATCCACCATGATCCACTGATCTCTTTCCACCAACATATATTCCATCTTGAGCTTCTACAACTCAAAAATTTTCCCATTAAACTTCTCTATCTCCATTTTTGAACTTCTTGCCATTTATTTTCACCTGAAAAATCAATACTATAGATCTCCCACTGTAACAAGGCTTATCACAGTCTTGAGCCAAACCCTTGACCACAAAGGCGTCCCCCTAAAGCCAACAAATCTCTAATACCAAATGTATATTTTAACCTTATACAATATTTTACTACAAACAATTTTCAATAAAAGAATGGAAAATACACACATTACACAGATATTTTTCCCCTAGAAACCCAAACCGAGAAAACCAACATATCATATATTCATTCATAGTGATACATTGTTTACAATCCAATATACATATAGGAGCCAACGACATGCAAAACCTTAGCCCAATGACCTGGATTATTAAAAAACATAATTCCTTAACCGAAAATAGAAAACCATCGACAAAAACCATGTGTTGAAAATCCACCCAACAATGGACATGAAAATCGATGTGACATGAAAAACGAGGAAAAATTGCAACACGTTTCCCGAGGAAAAAAAATCTCGAGGGAGATGTCCCCAAACCTCGACGTAGGGGGTAAATATCCCCCCTACAACCCCCGAAATGGGCGGCTAGTAGCCCCCCCTCAAACCCCCCTGCACGTCTGTCGCAACTTACCCAACACATACCCAACAAAGGGGAAGGGAAAACAAAATGAACAACATTAGAATCAAGGGAATCAAGGTAACTAGAATCATCAACCCAATAATAACACTACAAGAAATTATAATGTCACTAGTAAGATTCAAGATCATAATTCACAACCAAAATATGGAAAGAGCCCTCATCTTTGTACTAACCTCCCTTTCACTTTTTGCAGGATTTATGGAAATTATACCCATCAAAAAATTCCATTTAATGGAAATGACTTATACCTTATTTTATTTGATTGAAAGATTCAAACAACAAATCCCAAGAAACACTAAGYCACCTTGTTACCCAGCCTAATACACCTCAATCATTACAACTATCTATGTAGTGTAAYCCTTTTCCAACACAAGGATTTATTTCTATGCAAGAATTTGTCCCTTCCAATCAACATACAAACCCCAACCCTTCTGTAGATGGTACTTTTCAAATTTTGTACACGAACTCGATGGATATTAAAATTCCATACTAATAATGCTAGTATGGTGTGCCTTATGAAGCTTTACCTATTGACTCAAATGACCCTCCACCCACTAGAAAACTACTTTTGTAGATTCGCTAACATACTATCAATCTTCCCCATAAGGTGCATGTTACCAACCAAAATAGTATCCTTTGTGAGGGTACTATTGGGGCTAATAACAACATAAGAAATGAACCACTATCTCATTATCAAAATATCCCCTTCACTTTAGGACAGGTCCTTGAAGCCACAACGGGTATCCCAATCCTTAAAAACAACCCGTATAGTATAACTCATGTCCAACTACACACATCAATACATGTTAGATAGACCAATTCCTTAGTAGAAAACTGAATCTAGGATATTCAACTAAAAGTTAGGGAAAAAAACTACTATAATATAAATAGAGTTAGGAGATAATTGTAAAAGAGCTCAGATATGAAATAAATATGTTATATCAAAATTATAAATCAACACTAAGAAATCACTCTCTAGATGAAGAGAAAAGTCACCTATGATATGCCTTAGTTATACCTCGATTCTATGCTGCGAATTGGAATAAATTCATTCTTTTCAACAATTCTAGAATCTGATTTAGGAGAAAAAAATGGAATAAAACGCAGATTTTGGGTGAGGAAAAGTACCCTGAGAGCGCCTACTAGCACTTAGAATGGTGAACCTTGGGTATTTTAGATACGAAAATGAATAACCTATTCCAAAAATTCCCCAAAATAATTAATTTTAGGCACAAAGGAATAATATCCATGAAATTACCTCAAACTTGCAAAGGAAGATGGTGAATCCCCCTAGGGTTTCACCAAAAATATCCAAGATGAAAAATAACAACAATGAACCACTTAGGAGATGAATTTAATAATTATAATGTATTATATACACTTTATAAAAAATCCACAAGTGAAATAGAGGCTAGGGTAAGGCTATATTTCACCTTTTAGGATCAAAATCTTTCTTTAGGGTTTCACAAATTTTGATTTCTTTTTTTTGTAATTTAATTTCCAGAATTAGTAAACAACTTAAATCAATGAAAAAATGTTACATATAACGTTCAAAGATAATTTCATTAGGATAAATTTTCCTTATTAGTATTACAAATTAGCAATGAAGCATAAACCCATGGATGAAAATGTCTGGAAAATGAAAGTAAATCATTATCTTTGCACTAGACAATGAAATAAACATTTTTTTGATGGTTCATATCTTTTATATTTTTTTGTTATTTTTTATTTTATATGACATAAAACAAAAGGGTTTAAATTTTAGGGTTTTGTGGTTAGATGTTGGGAGTGAAGATCAAATCCTTGTCTCCACTTAGGGATTCCATGGTCAAGAATTATTCCCCTATAAGAATTCATTATCCATGTTTATGGATTAGAATGAGAATAGGGACACAAGGCTAGTAGTCTCTCATCTAATCAGGAAAAACCATGAAAACCAAGGCCCTACAATAAGGGTTTCCCCAAGCGAATATCCTTCACCAACATTATAAAAAAAAGACTTGAAAATAATACTTAAAACCCTTTCCAAGAAGCATAGAACTAATTAGGACAAGAGATAAGCACTTACCAAATTATTTTACGGAAGAAGGAAGAGATACAAACCCTATATGTCCTCCCTCAAAGTAGTTATAACTCCTTAATGGATCGATCTTGCTATTTTATGTAGAATCTTGATTAATTTCACTATAGCCTTTGAAAATAACAAGAAGAATAACCAAGAAAGATAAATCTCCAATAATTGACACCAAGTAAATATCTTCTATTAAACAACACCAATAATGATCTCCAATAATTTACAATAATTTGGAATGAGAGTGCCTTTATTTATAGATGAGGCTCACAACTCCTTCTCTCTATTTATTCTCTAAAATAAGACTAAGGAAATAAAACAAAAGTGACTTGTCATCCACATAATTTTGAGAATAAGTCAAATTACAATTAAATGATGATTTGCATGATAGAAACCCTCATAAAAGGGGACGACCTCCACAAAATGTTTTCAACGAATGCTCAAATAATTTCCATAAACCCTTGAATTATGTATCCAAAGAATGACCATCTCCATACCTAAGGTCAAGGCACCTCCATGAAGCATGGGATTTCCCTCCAAGTGAAACAATGGGTCTTAAAATCCCCAAAAACATGAATGATTTCAAGCTTCTAAGAGAGACAATTTGGATTGAAGGTACAATTTTCCACTTGAAAAGGGCTTGGTGGACCTCAAAACATGGCAAGGAATATTCCTTGGCCATTCTATCCCCAACATATACCTCAAAGAGTGGTGACAACCTCACCCCAATCCGAAAATAATCCCTCTATGTGGACATCTTCTTCAATTTTTTCTATAAGTAATGAAAGGGTGATCAAATGCCACTCTTCATGACAAGGAATGAGTGCCATGCCATCATCATCACGAGAAAATTCACTTAAGTGACCTCCACATCATCCAAGTGGCTCAAAATAAACCCCACGACTATGATAAAGTGCCCCAAGAGAGGTCATCCATCCTTTAATGAATAAAATGGTTTTAAAAAGTTCCAAAGGAGGGGGGTGTTCTTGTATATGACACATGTCAGGCATAGATGAGGTCCATGCAGAGGAAAATAACTATTTTATTCCTTAGAGAGTCTAAAACAATCCTCAAAATATGTGATACACCTAACACTATGTGAAACAACCTCAAGAAATGTGACATTGGATGATTAGGCGTAGAGTGATCTTTGATGGTGAAAATGTAGTACATACATAAGAAAAGGAGGGTCCATGTGGGGTAAACTAAGGTGTGTTAAGCCATGGGTCTGAGAAGCCTTACAACATGCAATCACATTTTACATACCAAAGAATAAGTGAATAGTAAGGGCCCCATAAATCATGTATCCTAGTAAATCCACTTCAGAATGCTCACATACCTACCTAGGACATAAATTCCCAACTTAGAGGGAGTTACCACCTCAAAGGGATAATCAAACAAAGAAATAAAACCAATCAACCTAAGAGTGGGGACTAAAAGGGCATGCCATGATCGTCAACATGAGGGGATCAAGGTAACCTATAACTAACACATGTACAACAAATCATCCCATCATGGCCACATACAAATAAATCATCACATTTTGGGTACATCGGAGTGGTCACATATCATGAAAAAAAGGTAGGGTACACTACATAGAATATGGGGTGTAACAACTGGCTCCAACGTGGGGAGATGTGCTCATATTGAGAGTGCATGAAAACTCCATAATATTCCAAAAACCGATAGACATAAAACATTCTCCAAAAATAGATATTAAATGGAAGGGATGGGAAGAGACAAGTGCCTTATCCCTTCCTTGAGATAAAAATAAATCAAGAATGAAATGAAAAAAGTGCATAACGCCAACCCTTAGAGAATTTCATACAATATAAGTATCATTTCATTTATTCCAAAAAAGATAAAATTCAACACTCGATAAAATGAAACTCAAAAGAAGCTAAAGTCAAGAAACTTACTATAGTACAAGGATGCCCCTAAGGAATCATATATTACTTTGATAGAACAATTTCAAAGCTTCTCCATTCATATATTCATTTGAATCTTTGAATCAAATGAAATATTCAAATGACAAATCCCAAGAAACACTAAGTCATCCTGTTACCCAACCTAATACACCTCCATAATCATAACTATCTATGTAGTGTGACCCTTTTCCAACACAAGGATTTATTTCTATGCAAGAATTTGTCCCTTTCGATCAACATACAAACCCCAACCCTTCTGTAGATGGTACTTTTCAAATTTTGTACATGAACTCAGTGGATATTAAAATTTCATCYTAAGAATGCTAGTATGGTGTGCCTTATGAAGCTTTACCTATTGACTCAAATGACCCTCCACCCACTAGCAAAGTACTTTTGTAGATTCACTAACATACTATCAATCYTTCCCATAAGGTGCATGTTACCAACCAAACTAGTATCCTTTGTGAGGGTGTTATTGGGGATAATAACAACACAAGAAAAKAACCACTATCTCCTTATCAAAATATCCCCTTCACTTTAGGCCAGATCCTTGAATCCACAAGGGGTATCCCAATCCTTAAAAGCAATCTATATAGTATAACTCACTTCCAACTACACACCTCAATACATGTTAGATAGACCAATTCCTTAGTAGAAAACTGACTTTAGGATATTCAACTAAAAGTTAGGGAAACAACTACTATAATATATAGAGATTTAGTTGATAATTGCAAAACTACTCGGATATGAAATAAATACGTTATATCAAAAGTATAAATCAACACTAAGAAATCACTCTCTAGATGAAGAGAAACGCTACCTATGATATGCCTTAGTTATACCTCGATTCTATGTTGTGAATTGCAATAAATTCATTCTTTCCAAGAATTATAGAATCTGATTGAGGATAAAAAAAAATTGGAATAAAATGCAAATTTTGGGTGACGAAAAGTGCCCCGAGAGTGCCTACTAGCACTTAGAATGATGAACCTTGGGTATTTTAGATACAAAAATGAATAACCTACTCCAAAAATTCCCCAAAATGATTAATTTTAGGTACAAATGAATAATATCCATGAAATTAGCTCAAACTTGCAAAGGAAGGTGGTGAATCCCCCCTAGGGTTTCACCAAAAATTACAAAGATGAAAAATAACAACAATGAACCACTTAAGAGATGAATTTAATCATTATAATGTATTATATACACTTTATAAAAAATCCACAAGTGAAATAGAGGTTAGGGTAAGGCTATAATTCACCTTTTAGGGTCAAAAGCTTTCTTTAGGGTTTCACAAATTTTGATTTCTTTTTTTTTTGTAATTTAATTTCCAAAATTAGTAAACAACTTAAATCAACGAAAAAACGTTACATATAACCTTCAAATATATTTCCATTAGGGTAAATTTTCGTTATTAGTATTACAAATTAGCAATGAAGCATAAACCCACAGATGAAAATGTCTGGAACATGAAAGTAAATCATTATCTTTGCACTAGACAATGAAATAAACATTGTTTTGATGGTTTGTATCTTTTATAATGTTTTGTTGTTTTTTATTTTATATGACATAAAACAAAAGGGCTTAATTTTTAGGGTTTTGTGGTTACATGTTGGGAGTGAAGATCAAATCCTTGTCTCCACTTAGGGATTCTGGGGTCAAGAATTATTCCTCTATAGGAATTCATTATCCATGTTTATGGATTAGAATGAGAGTAGGGACACAAGGCTAGTAGTCTCTCATCTAATCAAGACAAACCATGAAAACAAAGGCCCTACAATAANTGGATCTACAGTGTATTTGATTGGTAGCCATGGTTTTGATTTATCCCGAGCATGGGTATGCCCGCCTCGGTGAAACATTTGATATTTTTTGCAGACGGCGCCTCCTGATTCTTGATTCTTGGGCTCACTCATTCAGCATATCAGTACAGATTGGTAAAGAATTGGTAATGTATTTCGGCCATTAGATGCTCTTCTGACCTCACACATTAGGGGGGATCTGTTATAACCCTAAATTGCACCACACATGCTTACCTGGCATCAGGCCAACTCATGTCTCTTCCTTGCCAAAGCCATGCTGAATAAACTCTTGAAAAACCTCTTAAATTAAGTAACCCGCGCCCTAACCCATTATTGGGCGCGTTGGAACGCTGGCAGGCCCACTACTGCACGCGTTGGAACGCTGGCTGGCCCACTACAACCCGCGTTTACCTAACAAAAGCACAAAAACAGGAAAGTTGCCGACATGATGAAAAGCTTTGGGTCAGTTAACTGAAACTCCCAGCCATGCATGGCCGAGAGTTCGTCCAAAAACCTAGCTCCTTCTAGCCTATAAAAGGAGGGGTAGGGGTACTATTTGGAAGGGGAAAAAGATAGCAAAGAAACTCTGCCCAATTGTCGAATCCATTTGTCCCAACCCTATAGCATTTTCTTAAGCCTAGACAGAATTCAAGCAAAGCAGGGGGAGGACAAAGAAGAGGAGGAGCCCAGGATCAGGATCGAGGAACGGTGGCCGGTCTCTATCACTATTGTAAGTTGATTCATCTTGAGATTAATAAAGAATACTTTTCCCGTCCCAATGCATGAGTGATATATGTTTTATTTGATTTGTGCTTAATCTCTAACCCGTAGATAGAAGAATAGCATGCATGCGTAGTGTTTTATCTTGATTGCAGGATTGTCTTTGGAAAGAGCAGTGAGAGAAAGTGGATAAAGCGCAACAGAGGATCTACATCAAATGTCGATAGAAAAAGGTTAGTAGGTTCTTTCCATGATTGCATGCGAAAAAGCGTTTGAGGTTTGGGGTGGTAGATTAAAAGTAATTTCTTAAGAGTCATGATCTACATGCAAGTTTAAGCCCTAGCTTGTTAGTTCATAGGGTAATATTTCCCAACAACACCCTACAATAAGGGTTTCCCCAAGGGAATATCCTTCACCAACAATATAAGCAAAAGACTTGAAAATAATACTTAAAACCCTTTCCAATGAGCATAAAACTAATCAGGACAAAAGATAAGAACTTACCAAATTATTTTATGGAAGAAAGAAGAGATACAAACCCTATATGTCCTCCTCCAAGTAGTTGATAACTCAATGGATCGATCTTGCTATTTTATGTAGAATCTTGATTAATTTCATGATAGCCTTTAAAAATAACAAGAAGAATAACCAAGAAATATATAGCTCCAATAATTGACACCAAGAAAACACCAAGTAAATATATTCTATTAAACAACTCCAATAATGATCTCCAACAATTTACAATAATTTGGAATGAGAGTGCCTTTATTTATAGATGAGGCTCACAACTCCTTCTCTTTACTTATTCTCTAAAATAAGCCTAAGGAAACAAAACAAAAGTGACTTGTCCTCGACATAATTTTGAGACTAAGTCAAATTACAATTAAATGATGATTTTCATGATAGAAACCCTCATAAAAGGGGACGACCTCCACAAAATGTTTTCAACGAATGCTCAAATAATTTCCATAAATCCTTGAAATATGTATCCAAAGCATGACCATGTCCATACCTAAGGTAAAGGCACCTCCATGAAGGATGGGACTGCCCTCCAAGCGAAACAATGGGTCATAAAATCCCCCAAAACATGAATGAATTCAAGCTTCTAAGAGAGTCGATTTGGCTTGAAGGTACAATTTTCCACTTGAAAGGTGCTTGGGGTACCTCAAAACATGGAAAGGAATATTCCTTGGACATTCTATCGCCAACATACACCTCAAAGAGGGGTGAAGACCTCACCCCAAGAAAAATATAATTCCTCTATGTAGACATCTTCTTCAATTTTTTCCACAAGTAATGAAAGGGTGATCGAATGCCCCTCTTCATGAAAAGGAATGAGTGCCATGTCATCATCATCAAGAGAAAATTCACTTAAGTGACCTCTACATCATCCAAGTGCCTCAAAATAAACCCCACGACTATGATAAAGTGCCCCAAGAGAGGTCATACATCCTTTAATGAATAAAATGGTTTTAAAAAGTTACAAAGCAGGGGGGTGTTCTAGTATCTGACACGTGTCAAGCATAGATGAGGTCCATGCAGAGGAAAATAACTAGTTTATGCCTTAGAGAGTCTGAAAAAAACCTCAAAATATGTGAAACAACCTCAAGAAATGTGACATTGGATGATCAGGTGCAGAGTGATCTCTGATAGGGAAAATGTAGTACATACATAAGAAAAGGAGGGTCCATGTGGGGTAAAATAAGGTGTTCTAAGCCATGGGTGTGAGAATCCTTACAACATGCAATCACATTTTACATACCAAAGAATAAGTGAATAGTGAGGGCCCCATAAATCATGCATCCCAGTAAATCCACCTCAGAATGCTCGCATACCTACCTAGGACATAAATTCCCAACTTAGAGGGAGTTACCACCTCAAAGGGATAATCGAACAAAGAAATAAAACCAATCACCCTAAGAGTGGGGACTAAAAGGGCATGCCATGATCGTCGACCTGAGGGGATCAGGGTAACCTATAACTAACACATGTACAACAAGTCATCCCATCATGGTCACATACAAAGAAATCATCACACTTTGGGTACATCAGAGTGGTCACATATTGTGAAAAAAAGGTAGGGTACACTACATAGGATATGGGGTGTAATAACTGTCTCCAACATGGGGAGATGTGCTCATATTAAGAGTGCATGAGAACTCCATATTATTCCATAAACCTATAGACATAAAACATTCTCAAAAAATGGATATTAAATGGAAGGGATGGGAAGAGACAAGTTCCTTATCCCTTCCTTGAGATAACACTAAATCCAAGAATGAAATGAAAGGAAGAAAGTACATAACGCCAACCCTTAGAGAATTTCATACAATATAAGCATCATTTCATTTATTCCAAAAAAGATAAAATTCAACTCTCAATAAAATGAAACTCAAAAGAAGATAAAGTCATAAAACTTACTATAGTACAAGGATGCCCCTAAGGAATCATATATTACTTTGATAGAACAATTTCAAGGCTTCTCCATTTATAGAAAATGGAATCTTCTCACCATCCAAATGACTTAAATATAAAGAATTGGTAACTGCAACATCTTCAATCATGTAATGACCTAACCAAGAACTTTCAAACTTACCATGTTTACCTTCTTTTTCATTTTGTTTAATCCACAGAAAGACAAGTTCACTCTTATGAAAGCTTCGTCGGTGAGTATTCTTATCAAACTTACTCTTTGTATTTTCTTGACTATGTATCAAGTGATCAATGGAATGTCTTATGTTCTCATCAATATTGATTAATTCATTAATTTTTCCTTTCATTACATCTATATCGGATGTCCAAGTAGAATGTCTTGTGGGAGTGATCATTCTTGTCTCATGCAATTTCTCCAATTCTTTTAGAACAAGAGGGGAAAAATTATCTTGAAGTGGCTTGATACCTTCCTTAAAGAGTATGGTGTGTCAAATTATATATCCCTTGTGGGCCTTCAAACCATCATGGGGGGAAACAAACACTGAAGTTTTGAAGAATATTTTTAGTTTCCTTTCTTTGCTTTCTTAATATCCCTTCGTCAATCTCTGTCATCTTGGGATCCTCAGTTGATTCAATATTGAATTCTTCATATTCACCAGGCCTAATAATATCTTTATTTTCTTCATACACGTATGTATGTTAAACAAACATTCAAGAGTTACAAGGAATATTGGAATCATGTTTTCCTTTGTTTCTTCTTTTGAATCTTGTTCCCTTCAATCGATCTGGTTCTTTGAAAATTATTATAGCATCGTAGAGGATATAACTACTACATTGTATCCCTCATTCAAATCAATTGGTTCAAATTATTAGTACTTTTCCCTACTGAATTTCCTCTTCCACATGTTCACTTATGGCCTAGGAGATAATTATTTTGTAAGAATAGTGTAGGATCTAAGCTCTTTAAGGAAAACCAATTCATTCTCTGGGTCTTGAGGATCATCCACATGATATTTCCTCATCATATCTATGTGTAATATGACTGAAATACCATGAAATGTTGAAATAGAGGCATATTATAAATCCATCTGAATATTTCCTCCAAGTTCAACGACCCACTTTATGGATACAAGAATTCCCCAAGCATCAAGAACATCAATGACCACTACATCCATCACTAAACAAATGTATTGATGATATCCCAAGTGAACTTGAAGGTCCTTCGTTAATCCACAAACTTCGGATTCCATGGAGTCCATGACACAAATATTTGTGTATGTCTTGAAGTCTTCAAACCCAAACGATCCATCACCTTGAGAGACATTACATTAGTCGAGGCTCCAAAGTCCAGTATACAATTGTGTAAGAGCAAGTCTTCCACTAGAAATGAGATGAAAAATGGTTGGTTCTTTGGATTGATGCTTCCTTTTTGCATGTTTTGGAGAGTAAAAGGGGCATCTTCACTCTCATCAACAAAATGAGTTGCTTGAATTGTAGGTTCAAGACCCAAAATGTGTTTGATTTGACTCTTCATAAAAGGGATGTTTTCTAGCTTGACAATAGGAACATGAACCTTGGCATTGTTAAATCATCCTGTTACATCCAAATTCATCTCAAGGGAATTTCTTGTTGAAGAATCACATCATGGTATCTCTATATTGGGTCTGATCGAACTTGTAATCTGATAATCCTTTTATAGAAGCTTATAAGGCCCTAGATCACAACTCTTGTTTGATCCTCAAGCCTCTAATTTATCTCTTATGGGGAAGGAATCTTCCCAAATATTCTACCTACTCTTTATTCTTCATCTTCCATCGACTACCAATTCTTGCAATCTTGTCCATCAAACAAATTATTACACATGTCCGAAGGTGGCTTACTATTCTAGCCAATTGATTGGTATACTTTATAATAGAAGGCACATATATTTTCATCATGGAAACTTTGTGAAGATCTGAAAAATAAGGATTTCCATCCCCTGTCATGTTGGTAGGCTCTAATTATGTAGAAGGTCTCTTGTTCGATGATGGACCTTTGTATCCATTGTTAATGCAAAGAATGGAAAAACCCTTACTCGAACATTTTTTATATCTCCTCAAGATAGGTGAGATAGGTGGGATTATAAATCTAGGTTTATATCTTGTTAAAATTCTCAATCAGAACTCAAGAAATATGGTTCCTCAATTTGACATTATTTTACAAATACGTAATTTTATGTATTTTATTCAAAATAATTTGAATTAAAGTAAATAATGTACTTTCAAAGTAAATGAATTTATGAAAACACGTATATAAGAAAAATATGAAATAAACAAAAAACAAATCTAAAAATCAAAATATAAAAAGTCCCATAAGTGAGAGGAAATTAGAAAATATTTTATTTAATATCAATATGAGTTACAACTTAGACGATCTCTTCAAGTCCTTGTGAGGACTTGGACCAGTGTAATTCTTGAAAGTCTAAGATTTTATTTGACTCATACATAGACAACTGGTGTAAAACAAAATGCAAACCAGATCATAAAATCGAATTGGATCAATCCAAGCTATATGTGAATCATTGTTTTGAATTATACAAAAAAAATATTAATTAGCACTGAATGATTTCAGAACTTCTATCTAAAACCAAACAGACATTCAAAAAATGAATGACCTTGGAGCATATCACCAGTCAATGCTTCTTAGTCTTTTTTTTCCACCTTTAGAATAACCTTCAGAAAAAGTTACATATATTGATGGAAATATCTCTTCAGTAGCTCAAATGGTTCTTCGACGAAACTGGATTTCATCACCTGTAACAAAAGTTATGAATATATTTGCAGAAGGATGTTCACAGCCCCCAAAGTCACGATTTTTCCATATTATTTTTTAAATTTTGGTATTTTATTAAAATTTATTTATTTTTCTACCCATGTATAATGTCATTATCAACTAGGTTATGGGTCAACCACAAACCCATGGTTATGGGTCAACCACACAAAACCATTCTCTTCATTTGGTATTTTCACATTGTAATCATACTAGTATCATAATGGGATTTCTCTTTTTACCATGGGTGAAATGATGGGGACCATTATTTTTTGAATTTTAGGGGGTATATGGTCTAAATTTAGATGCAAAAGTCATAAATATATAAAGATAATAGATTGTCCATGTGGATCAAGGAGATGCCCACCTCCTCATTAATTAATTGGGCTCACATGTTTCACGTATGGGTCAAAGAGAGTCCCACCTCCCCATTATTGTATTGGGTTTTATTTTCCACTACTTAGTTAGTTGGGTAGTTAGACTCATTTAATGAGCTTTTTCCATTATTGTATCGGGTTTTATTTTCCACTACTTTGTTAGTTGGGTAGTTAGATCTATTATACTAATAATAGAGACACATTTAATGAGCTCTTTTTTACTTTGTCCAATAGAACATTTTGTAATGCTATATAAAGGTCTAACAAGCCTTCTTATAAGATCAAGTTACTCATTTTGTCTTCTCTCATTTTTTTTTTATTGTTCATTGTAAGATTAATTAGCTCTGAGTGATTTACTGGTACTTAGTTTTAGAGGTGAGGATCCTATTTAAGCCTCACCTCCCGAGTATCTCATTTACATGTTTTTTTCCATGCTTATTTTCATGCAACATTGGCACGTCTAAGATCCTCCTCTCTTGGCATTCAAGCCATCCAGATCTCAACCCCCAATATCCAGATCAACTGATTTCCATGAAATTTTCTCACCAATTTTTAAAAGCTTATTTCTATTCATGTTGTGTTAGCACTAGTTGTGTTAGTACAACTAGATGTTAAAATTGTTTTACATGTAGTTTTTTGGATAAAGGGATGTATTTGAATCAACCAGAACAGTTATTTCCTAATCGCAAAAGAATATTTGTTTACAAACTCAAAAATCATTGTATAGCCTGAAACATGCTAGAAAATGGTACAAGATGTTTGTGAGAAAGACACAATACTGTGGAGTGAAACACGTATGTGAGGAGAGGATGGTTATTCCTTTGACTCTGTAAATTTTGTTGGAAATTTAAACTCAATTACATAAAATATCTGTCAAAACACCAACTAAAAATATGTTCACCACTCTTCAGTTTATTGATCCTCTCTATGAGAACGGTTCCATTTTGACAACTCTGCAAGTGAATTAAGAAGCATCCAAAACAATGAAGTCGAAACTCAACTAGTTATAAGACTGCCCAGTACAAAATTTTCTTGTTAATAGTTCTCATTGATATTCACTGATATTCATTATTTAATGAATATATTAATAAAAGGTAAAGGCACCTCATTGCAATGGAAATGAATGTTTAACCAATAAACCAAAGTCGTATTCCAAAACAGTACCATAATGAGATGAGTATCATCATGTAAACTTGCTACTAATATTCAAAGTTTTCTTTATGTTTTCACTCTACAAATAAGCCTTACATCTGGAGTTTTCTTCTTTCAATATATTATAATTTAAATAAGCATAAAGAATAGTGTGGAGTATTATAGCGACAGTAGTGGAGATTTATTGATCTTTCAATCTAATGTTTCAGAGTTATTCTGACGTGTGTATATATAGGTAATGTTTTGTATTTTTTTATTAAAAAAAAAAACTAATTTATAAAAGAATATGTTACCAGTTTTGATTTATAAAATTATATTTTATATATTTAATTTATAATAAATTGTTAATATTTTATAATTCAATATTATATTAAATTTAGTTATGTCATCTATCATCTCAGTATACCAAGCATTGGCATTACACATCTTTTCTTTTTTATAATGGTTTATATATTGATATAACGATGTTAACTAAATTAAATGGTATTTACAACTAGGATATAACCACCTTTGCTTTCAGAGTGCCTATGCTTCTTTAAATTTTCACCAGTAAAAACTATTTCCAATTTCTAGAAACAAATTTTTACTTGGAACTGATATTTATATAAACCTAATGCAAATGATGTCATGGGTTTAGCTACCGACTTTTTCAATTCAAAAGGTATTCGATCGTCGATCCATCTTGATTATTTGTTTGCCCGCCGGTGAATACACCTTACTAACCAATACATATATTTGTAGCTATAAAATTTCAATTTAAAGAACTTGAACTTGTTAATATAATCTCTATTATATTATGTTTCAGGTATTAATATGATGTCTATTATATTATGTTTCGGGTATTTTTAGAGTCTATTATAACATAATAATGTTTCAGGTATTTTTACACAATCGAAGATAAATTTCGAATTCAACGAGGATACAACGACACTCTATCTATCTTTTGGATTTTTCAATAAGGCAGGGACTAGCTGCTTCATGAGACAAATGATATTGAGAAGGAGGTGAGATTTTATAAAAGGTGCCTTTCTTTTTTTTAGAAGGCGTTTTTTATAATAAAAGGTAAAAGGGTGGAAGGGATTAGTAAAAGGCTTTTTTTTTTTAATAAAAGGTTTTTTGATAAAGTTTTTTTTTAAAAACCTTTTAATTAAAGTTTATATTTTTGGGGTTTAACCTTAAATATAATAATACTCCTCCACTAAAAAAGGGCTCAGTTTAATAAGTGGTTTTGGAGTTTTCTGTTAATGGTGAAAGTGTAAAGTTCTAAGTTTGAGGTGGAGAAATTCAGCGACAAGAATAAATTTGCGCTATGAAAGATCAACATGTGGGATTTGCTTGTGCAACAAGTATTGAAAAAGGCATTGGATGGAAAGACAAAGAAAGTGGCAAGAATGACAGACGAGGACTGGGAAGATATGGATGCAAGATTCCTCAATACCATTCATTTGTCTCTGGCAGATGTAGTACTTTTTAACATCGTTGAAAAGGAGACAACTGCATGTTTGTGGAACATACTGGAGAATCTGTATATGACAAATTCCTTGACGAACATAATTCTTGAAGAGGCAATTGTACATATTGTGGATGAAAGAAGGTACAAAAATTGTTCATCACTTGAATGTTTTCAATACTTTGATTTGTCAATTATCTAGTATGGACGTAACATACGAAGACGAGGACAAGGAGGTTACGCTATTGTGCTTGTTTCCTAAGTCTTGGGATTATCTAGTCAAAACTATGTGGTTTATCTCAACGGATGACATTGATTATGACACTATTGTGGGAGCTTTGTTGTCTAAGGAGATGAGGAGAAGATCCAATAAAGAAACCTCAACAACAAAAGCAATGTTGGTCAAAGATTGATTTATAGAAGAAGGTCAAGATCAGAAAGGTAAAGCAAGGTCTAAGTCAAAAGATAGTAAGGGTAAGGGAAAATGTTGGTTCTATGAAAAATCTTGGCATCTCAAGAAGGATTGTTGGAAAATACAACAAGCATCCAAAGAGGACTCCACAAAAGAAGAAAATTTAGCTACAGGTATGGTTGATGAAGTTTTGTCTATCTGTTGTGTCTCACCACCTATGTTCACATAGAAGGTGTAGGGAAGTGATGGTTGAGTCACCATGAAATAAAAAAAAAAAAATTGCATTTACTTCGGAGTTGTAAAAATTATTGATTGCATGTAAATGAGAATATATATGTAAGACCTGGATATGGATGTGTATGCCCGGTTTATCAGGTTACTTATGAAAAGTATAGACATAGATTTAGGTAGATTGAATATGTGGGGGGCATGTATGTTGGGTTAACCTTGACTCGGTGAAAGAGTTAATGAGTTAAATATAGTTTTTAGGTCAAAGAAGGTGGTTTTTTTTTGGGTCCATGTTTTTTGGGTATCATGTGGTATTGTGTCCATGGATTGCATGTAATGAAGCCTATAAAAGGCTTGGTGAAATCCATTGTAAATGAGCCTGGAGGTAATTAGTGAAGGCTTACTTGGACGACTTGGTTGGATTTGGTCAAGGGAATGTTCATGTTAAGGTGGAGCACTGAGACTCCATTGTGAAGTCCCTAGAGGTGTGAATCAAATATTCACTTGGGTTGGGTTGGACGGATTTGGTCAAAGTTGTTTGAATGCAAAGTTTGAGGTGGAGTAATGTGTCTAGGTTAGAAAGGTGGGTTTGGAGAAAGGTTGATGTGTTGGAAGGGAAATCAATTGTTTGATAATATATGATGAAGGTAGGTTCATATCCATGGAACTTGGAAAGTATTGCAATGAAGCTGAGATCGAATAGGCGTGTTCAGTAATGCTAAGTTGCAACAATAGTTGTGGACAGAAGTGGTTGAGATATCCGATAACTCAGTCACCATCGGTTGCAAAAGAAAGGAAGATTTAAGAAGAGGTATGAGCAGGTCATTTGGTAATTACTCAAATGTGAAATTATTCAGTTGTGATTCTTATGGCTTTTATCATCACTCTAAGTAGGACCCAGATCAAACAGGTAGATATTTGATATGGTGATGAAATTAAGGGGTGAAAAATGTGGGATCATACTACCCACAGAATCATCATGGAAAAAGATGCAGTGTTTGATGAATCTTCTTTTATAAAATCAAACATAGTAAAAGATGAAAGGTTCAAAGCATGAATGGTGGCAGAAAGGTATTTGGAAGGTATTTATGTTAATGTTTATGTCATTATTATAGTTCTTTGCATTTCATAAGATAAGAGCATAATAAGAACAAGATCACTGAGAAATACACATTCACAAGAGACACAACATTTATCTTGGGAAACCCTCTAGGGGAAGAAAACCCAGCAAAAACTTCCTTATTAGAAATAGCTTATACAATGTTCAAGAGATAACTCAAACCAATACAGAAAGTCCTCCCCAAGAGATGCGCC
>SNQJ01S0004394.1:226191-248005 GCA_010110895.2 Picea sitchensis
GGTCGAAGGAGGTATAGATTGAACACTGGATGTAGGCCAAGGAAGCGTGGAGTGTTGAGATAAAACTCATTGCTACCCATAGCCTTGGTGATAGTGTAAGGGCCATAGCAAAGTGGGCGGAGCTTCTAGTGAGGCCCTGCAAGACGCTCCTTCTGCAAATGTAACCAGACTTTGTCTTCAACCTGAAATTGGTGCGGTACCTTGTGTTGATCATGGTGTTGAGTGTACTTAGCATTGGATTTATGCAAAATCTCCTAGACATGTTGGCGGATTCGATGAATCCTCTCAATGAATCTGGTGGCTTTGTCGGTCTCATACTAAACATGGGAAGAGTTCGTCTGTGTGGTGGCAAGAGGTAGTGAAACATCAATGGGACCCAAGGGTTGGAATCTTAGACCCACTTGAAATGGGATATAGTCAGTGGAGCTATGGAGAACCATGTTGTAAATATCTTGAACATATGGGAGCATCTCATCCCATTTATGTGGATGCTTAGAGTTGTACATGTGCATGATGTGCACAATCATCGGATTGACGACCTCTCTTTGGTCATCTATTTGCAGGTGGAAAGCAATGGATTTAGTGATCTTGGTGTCCAATAGTGACCAAAGACTCGACCAAAATGTGCTAAGGAACCTGCTATTGGTTGCAGATGATGGTCCGTGGTATCGCAAAATGTACCCACACTCATTCGAAGAAGAGATTGGTAGTATATGCCACTGTGATATTCTTCTTGTATGATGTGAGGATGGCCATCTTCAAAAATCGATCAACGACCACTAATACATAGTCATTGCCTTGCTTGGTGGACAGAAGGCTAGACATGTAATCCATTGAGATGGATTCCTAAGGCTTCTCGGGAGTAGGAAGAGGGGTGTATAATCCTTTCTTCTTGATGGATGGCCTGGAAATGTCACAAGCAGTGCAATATCTGATATACTTGCTGACATCCTGTCAAAGTTTTGGCCAATAATTTTGTTTTGAAGAACGACCACAGTTTTATCCACGCCAAAATGTTCTTCCATCTGACTGTAGTGGGATTCCCAAATCATCTTTGAACGCTCGCTTGTAGGAACACAGATATGGCCCAGATGGCATAATAGTCCATCCTAAATGAAAAAATCAGAGACAGTCGTTTCGGTACCCAAGAGATGATAGGTGGTGGTGAATTCTGGATCTTGCCGATAAATTTGGGGCCACTCAGATGCCTCATGTCCATAGGAATGGAGCACAATGGTGAGTGCATCCACAAGAGGTCAACTGAAGTAGTCAACGAAACGATTTGAGATTCTTGTCTTATACTTGATGTTGATATGAAACTGTTGCAGGTAGGTGGACCACTTCTAATGGTGGTCGTTCTACAATTTCCCCTGTTTCTGTATGAACTATAGAGGTTGGTGATCAGTGTGGATGATCGTCTCCTTTCCTAGAATGTAATGTTTCCATTGATGACATGCTTGTACAATGGAATACATTTCCTTGTCATAGGTGGGGTATTTCCAGACAGTATCTGAGAGTGTCTCACTATGGTATGCCACTGGATAACCATGTTGAGTGAGAACTACACCTACAACATAATCAGATGCATCTGTCTCAATCTTGAATGGTTGTTCCAGATCGAGAAAGGAGATTACTAGAGTTGAGCACATGCGATTCTTCAGATCATCGAATGCCCATTGTTTTTCCTTCCCCCACACGAACTTTTCACTGCCACCCCTTGGTCACCTGGATGAGGGTCCATGCAATATGGGAGAATCCCAACACAAACCATCAGTAGAAGTTAGCTAGTCCCAAGAAGCTCCAAATCTCGGTTAGTGTGGTCGAGACTGGATAGTCATGGATGAATTGAATATTAGCTAGATCATCATATACCCCATGCTCATAAACAATGTATCCCAAGTATTGGACCTTGTTCATGCCAAAAGAGCATTTTTCCAAGTTGGAATATAGATTGTGTTGCCACAGAGTTCTCAAAACATGTTGAATATGTCACATGTGCTCCTCCCAAGTTCTGTTGAATATGAGGATTTCATCCAAATATACCACCACAAAAGAGTTGGTGAAGGGTCTCAATACATCATCCATCAACCTCATGAAAGTGGTTGGTGCATTTTTTAAGTGAAAGGAAATGACCAACCATTCAAAGAGACCTTGTTTATATTTGAAGTTTGTCTTTGAGACATCAATTGGTTTGACAAGAACCTGGTGGTAGCTAGAATTTAAGTCAATCTTACTGAAGAACTTTTGCCCCTTGAGTTGGTCAAGAAGGTCATCAATCCTAGGAATTGGGTACCGGTTCCTAACTGTAATTTTGTTTAAGGCTCTTTAATAAATGCAGAGTCACCAAGTCCCATCCTTCTTCTGCACCAGTACAATCGGGCTTCCGCAAGGGGAGGAGTTGGGTCTAATGTGCCCCTTTTGAAGAAGCTCTTGGATCTGACCCCTGATTTCATCATTTTCCATCATCGAGCAACAATATGCTGGTCCATTATGTAGAGGTGTATCAGGGGTTAGATCAATTGGATGCTTTTCTTGGCAGTGCATCGGTACCCCGGTGGGTGAGGATAAGATGTATTTACATTCTTCCACGATCTCGTCCACTTTCTTCTGTTGCAAAGAGAGGCTCTGTGTAGAGGCCACAGATGTGGCAATGACCTTTTTCTTATTGTGAGCATGAATCACAAAGAATATGAACTTTTCGGTCTATGAAATGACCTTACTGCATTGCTTAGTAGGGATTAAAGAAATATCGGTAGGCAAAGCTACCTATGGTATCATGTACAATTGTCTACCCAAAGTAATAATAATAATGTGGGGTCTAGACTCATACACAACGTGACGCTTCCACAAATACRGCTTTCCTAAAAGGACATCACAAACTTCAAGGGGATAAATATCACACAATGCCTCATCTTTGAAAGGCTTGATGTCATAGGGCAGACAACACTGTTGGCTGACACAAAGATCTCTTCCTTGGTGAAKCCAACTGATGGTGTAGGGTTGCGGGTGTGGTGTTGTTGGTAGGTCCAGTCATTTGACAACCTMTGCTAAAATAAATTTCTTTTGACTACCGCTATTGATAATGAAATGAAGCAGAGCCCCCTTTACCCACATATGTGAGTGAAAGAGGTGTTCCCCTTCTTTTGGTTCACTCAGACGAACTTTGGTGGTAGCGATAGTGGCATTGGTTTCAACATCGATAATATTTTTCCCTCCTTCATGATTTGATTTAGAATCAGAATCAACCTCTGACTCAGAAGCCTTCAGCTCTAACACGAATTACTGCTTGGAGCGACATTCTTTAGTGTTCTACCAAGGGATTTTATGGTACTCACACCATTTTCTCGTGTCCTTCTTCGTCTTCTCATTTCCCTTCTTGTGTTGCAGCTTGGACTGGTTTTCCTGAGAGTGGCCTTCTTTTCTCTATCCCTTTTTGTGTGGGTTGGGGCGACCTTTTCCCTACTTCAGCTGTGAGGAGTTTGCATATCCAAAATCTCTCCTCTTCTGCTTAAATTTATGCTCGATCTTGACAACATATCTATAAGTCGTACCCAATGAATTAATGTCCATAAACTCCATTTTTGTTTGAATGTATCTATGCAAACACCTGCGGTATTTGAGCACTAGATGTCACTCAAAGTCTTTGATACTCAATTTGGTGTGTAGGGTATGGAAAATATTGGTGAAATACGATACTATCTGGTCCCTTTCTTGACGCAGGGTGGTCGATATGGTGTATTGATCCTCGTAGCTTCCAACAGGGTAGTATTATTCTTTAATGGAATCCCAGAAGGAATCCCATGTAGGAGAAACCATAAATATTGCAGATTCCTCTATGGCCCTTTGCTCAAAGTAAGTGTCCCACCAGTCCTTAACATGGGGGGCGGCCTTGAGGAGTGCAAAAGTAATCTTTTCCCTATCGAAAAAATTGTGGACCGAAAAATACCCTTCGAACATATTCAACCATTTATATAAAGAATCTGCATCTATTAGTACTTCAAATAATGGAATATCAAAATTTACATGTACCTTGAAGGGGGTTGCATGGCCACTTGATGAAGATATTTCTCCTGTGGGAAATCGTCGAAGGATCTGCGCAAAGTTGTCTATCATTTTGTTCATTTGTCATGCAAGGGATTCCTCGAGCAACATTTTAAAAGGATCTCCTGCTCCATCATCTTTATTTTCGTCTCACATGGGTTTTTGTCGGGCTCGACGCGACTGATCTTGCAACGGCTCAATTGGTTTGAGTCCAAACTTCTTGTACCTAGATCTTGTCGAGGACATGCACGAAGAAAAATAAATGAAGAGAAGACTGCTCTCATACCACTGATATGGATTTAGGAGTAGAACAAACTGATTAATAGATTGAATACAATAAACACAGAGATATGAAGAACAACACATATATCCAATGAACAATATATTCTACTGAATAAATGAAATAGGCTGAAACTGTAAAAATGCATAACTGAAACACTTGCTTGAATGGTGGTAGCTATCTCTGAGAAGAGATGTGGCTGCTACGCACATCCGTCTGAGAAGAATGATTACAATGAGGCTTCATAGGACTTTTTGATATTACTCATGAATGCCAAAACCCTAGACATCCAAAAACCTAACTCTAGGAGGTGAAACGCCAAAAGTCATGTGGGCCCGTATGGGTAAGTTGGTACCTCAACTTTCCAAGGTCGTAACTTTTCCATACAACCCCTGTTTTAGGCGCGTGATAGTCCGCTGGAAAGGTCTTTCAAAGAGCTACACATTCTTCCATCAAAATCTAACTCAGTCTACAGTTTGACTCTGGAGAGCCAAAAAAACACTATTTAGGGCTCCAAAACGGCCTTGGAAGTACAACAAGATGTGCTAACATGAAAACATACAAAATAATCCAATTGGATTAGGTGAGAGGCCACCAGTATCCACTTGGAAGATATGTAGGGATTCAGACAACCCCAGAAGTGTAGAACCCACAATTACAAAGAAGTATAGAAGAACATGTTGAACTAAAAACAGACAATAGGAGCTAGTTGAAATAGGTGGGTGGCCACCAATATCCATCTGAATCAAGAATGGTCCATACTGGAGCGAATCGTGTAGACATGTTCACGTAATAGTACTATTAGAGAAGTTACAGAGTTGTGACGGTGTTTGGATTATCTTGGCTTGCAGAAAAGGTGATGAATTAATCAAGGGAATGATATATCAAGTAAATTGTATTCAAGGTGGAGATTGTTGGAAACATGGCAACGAATTTCCCAACATGCACATGCATGCACCTATTTTTAGAATGTGCATGCACACACTCTTCTATTAACAGTTTGTGTAACTAGTGGATCTAATTATAATTAGTTTGTTTAATTGTTTGAGAGATGTTATATATATAAGCATACCAATAGAGGTGAGAGTGAAATGTATGTAGAGTGTGTGAGCAAGACACAACATTGTGGAGTGCAATGTGTATGTAGGGGGAGGATGGTTGTGTGTTTGTGTTGACTATTGTAATGTGTCGATTGTGTGATTGTTGTTCTCGGTTTAATCTTATTTATTGATATTTTGTTTTTTTATGTTTTNAGCAAGACACAACATTGTGGAGTGCAATGTGTATGTAGGGGGAGGATGGTTGTGTGTTTGTGTTGACTATTGTAATGTGTCGATTGTGTGATTGTTGTTCTCGGTTTAATCTTATTTATTGATATTTTGTTTTTTTATGTTTTATTTTACTTCTGTTATCCAATACTATGAACCCGAGACTAAATGAAAATTTTTGACTCAACCGAAAAATGATAAATATATAAGATCATAATTTTGATAAACTACTATACTCTTTAAAACACCTAAACTTTAGGATAAGTCTTAAACACTAAGTTATAAAGTCAAGATTATGCAAATGTTATATTTACTTTGTTTGTTGGATACCTCTCTATATATTTATATAGAAAATATCTCTACATGTAATAATATAATATCTTTACATATAGATAAATGAGTGACGAATAAGTGAATTTAATAATATAATATAAGCATGTGGATAGTAGAGAAAAAATTGTACACAATCACTTACAATGCATATGATTGGTGAAGGTTGAATGTTTAAAGCACTCACAATGTGTAAAATAAAGGAGAGTGCACTACAATAATATAAAATGTTTTATGAAAGGTGACCAATATTAACGGGTTTATTTAGGAAAATAAATATAGTTATATTTCTTTGGTTAGATAAGGAGAAGGTTAAATATTTTAAGTTTTTATTTATTTTTGGTTTCAATTGGGAAATTTTCTAAAACTTAATTAAAATAAATAAATTTAACATCTTTAAATTTTTATTGTAATTAAATTATGTAATATTAATTTTTAATAATTATAATTATATTGATAAATATATATATATATATATATATATATATATTTAAATTATAGTTTAATAAAATTAAAAAATTTAGATGAAATAATATTATGAAAATACAATGTATGTAATACAAACATATAATCTTTTGTTGTAGATTAGCTTTGAACATGGATCTGTGATAGTAAAGCCTCTCTAGTAGCACTGGAAGATGAATCACAGTCTGTTGATTCAATTTTTTTCTTCATAAAATAATCTAAGTGAAGTTTTAATAAATAATTTATCTCTCCATTAAGTTAGTGGAGTTAGGTGGGAGGTGGAGACAATGATATAGAAAATGAATTAAGAGTGGAATTTGTGAGTCCAATTGTTTTTCTGTGGAGGCAAAACCAAGATATGAATATTATTTGAAGAGGTAGGTGGAAGGTACAGATAGTGAAATGAAAATGAATAAAATCTGTAATTTAAATGTTTTATGTAGTGAAATGAAAATGAATAAAATGTGTAATTTAAATGTTTTATGTTTTGGTTTTTTTTTTTTGTTTAATTTTTAGTTTGATTAGTTTGAAATTTGATTATAAATTATCAAGTGGATGAATTTACATAATTTAAATTTGAGTATTGAAGAATTTTTTTTTAAATATATAATTTTTTAATGTTTTTTTGAGTATAATTTTTTTTTTTCTAAAGAATTATAAGTAATTATTTACCCTTTTAAAGTTATTAAAATAATCTAATTTAGTTTTAGTAAATATTAATATCAACATCATAATCTATTAATATATTTAAAAATATAAATTAACCAATAAAAAAATAAATGATTTCACCCACATTTAAATTTATATGGTTGGAATTACAATGAAAAAATACGTAAAACATTTAAACGGCATCCTATTATTTAAGTTAAATTGTTCCACCCAGAGGGTAAAGAGAAATAGGAATCAATCAATCGGATTAAAAACGAGGAACCATTCATTTAAAAAAAAAAAAAAAATAAGACAGAAAACATGCGTTGCCGTTAATGCTATTAAAATATTAAACAATCTCAAATGACTTCTTCCAGGAAAAAGGAAATGAAAATATTTCCCAACTAAACCGAACTTTTCGAGAGCAGTGCTTTAATTCTCTGAATTTCATTGGCCACCGTCGGCAATTCAGGTTGAAAAATCTTATCATTGTACAATATGTTTTCAATGAGGGCGTTGACGGAGCGATTTCTCACCAACGGGCCCGGAAAATATATGAAAGTGGGATTTTCTAAATTGTTAGTCAAGAGATCTCAGTGGCCACCATTACCAAATGAAAGCTGCGAAGAAAGTGACGGGACCTCCAAAGTATTAAGACGAAAAGAGAGTGGAAGTAGGATACGATCGGATCTTTTGGTTGGAATTGCCTCTGGCGAAGCTACCTACTGAATTTGACTGCCCAGTCTTTGTATTAGCTGCGATTATTTAGCGTGAACTTCCCTCCTTGTTTGGCGTGGACTGCCAAACAAATGTGGTCGAATGTGGTAACGACGCAGTTTAGTTGAAGCCCAGAATGTACAGAAAAATGATTTCATGTCAAGTTAGTCCATGAAAGGTTGAGACCGTCAGATCATCAAACGAATTTGAAATTGATTATATAGTCAATTAAAATGCATTCATTATTTTCGATAGTAGGGAGAGATCCATTTCCTTCCTTTGTCTATTTCCGAAAATCAATAATTATTTAGTTTGGCTTGGTAGATGGTTAATTTTTTACAAGTCTGTCGATCTTCAATGATGATCAGATGGCATGGCGCGAAAGATATGATCAGGCAAAGCAATTACTTTCCTTCATTGACATCAACCCGGTGTCGTATACCGATGAGACGAGACGGCATTGACACCTGCTTCTTTATTGGAAACGCCATCCAAAATTTTAAAGAATAATTCAACTCTTGCATTTTGTACTTGTGTATGTTTATAATTTTGTGACTTGCAATTTGTGATACTTTGTTGTTCCTTTTGTGAGTATCAAATATTGTTGAATTGAACTATCATTGTAATTGTGTGCATTTTTTTGTTAAAGCCAACACTCTTTTGTTGAGATTAAATTTTATATTGTTAAGTTCGATTATTATAAAAGGGTGGAATTGCAAGAAGCCCTTTTTCAGTTATATTTTCATCGCTCAAATTAATGGTTTGGTAGAGTTATTGAACACTCTACTTTTGTCTTTGACATCAAAGTCACAGTTGACAAGACAACTCTATCTTGCATTAAAAATTGTTTATAGAATTCAAAAGATACACCTTGAGTCAGAACTCGAGCAAGAGGATCTGCATCAAAAGAAAAATGATTTTTAATCTGTTTCTATTCAGAAATTTATGTAGTCTATTCACAACAAAATCAGTGAAGTCAATGAAGTTGATGTTTGTCATGCTCAACTTTTCCTTCCTAAACCAATTATCAGATCTTGGGAAGAAATTGTTCCTAACAAGATTAGGACGTGGCTTGGTTATGACAAGAAAGTGTCATTTTTCATTCCAGATTACTCCAAGCCCATCCTCAGAGTGTTGGATTTCTTAATGAAAATCCATCTTCATATTTTCCTGAAATATTGAAATGCCAACAATGTGACAAAGTTGGACATATGAAATATCAGTGCTTTGATCTTCATCCTTATATGCATTGTGGAAGATATACACATTGTTCCACAAAATGTTTCTTATTGAAGAAGTCTAAAAAGAAAAAGATGAAGTCTGCAAGCAAAGATTCCTTGTGTAGTAGCTTATACAGGTGATGGATCTATTTTTGCAGTTGGCAGATTGTTCCCGATAGGGGGGAATGAATGATGGTTAGAAACAAGGGAATTTGAACAATTTTTCCCTGACAGTGATTTGGATTATTTTCAATGCGAAATGAAAGCAGTGAAATTACAATGAAATACTCATGAAAATTGCCAGAAACAGAGAAATACAACAATACTTGATTTCTATTAATGAAAGAATTGTAAAGAGACAGTAAAAATACGGAGTACAAGACTTGCTAGAATGGTGAAAACTTTATCTTCGAAAAGAGATGTGATAGTTACACACATTCGCAAGAAGATGATTACAATGAAGCTCTAAAGGCCTTTTTATTATAAAAATGAATGTCAAAACCCTAGACATCCAAAAACCTAACCCTAGGAGATGAAATGCCAAAAATCATGTGGGCCCCATTTGGGTAAGTTAGTACATTAACTTCTCGGGATCGTAACTTTTGCATACGATCTATGTTTTAGGTGTGTGATATCCCGTTGAAAAGGTATTTTCGAGAACTACGCATTATGCTGTCAAACTCTGACTCTGTCTATAATTTGATTGTGGCACGCCAAAAAAAAATTGTTTAGGGCCCCAAAACTTCCCTGGAAGTATAGAAAGATGTGCTAACATAAAAAAATACAAAATAAGCTAGTTGGATTAGGTGGGAGGCCACCAGTATCCACCTGGAAGATGTGTAGGGATTCAGACAACCCCGAATGTGTAGAACCCACAATTACAAAGAAGTACAAAAGAACGTGTTCAACTAAAAAATGACAAGACGATCCAGTTGGAATAGGTGGGTGGCCACCAATATCCACCCGGATCAATCCTCCCCCTTAGGAAGAAATGATATCCATTGTGTTGAGTTCCCATGGAAGAGGGGAAAGCATTTTCTGAATCTGAATCTTGGTGAGCTACGTACCTTGTTGGAGAAGTTGTGTTGCTTGGTCTGTGGAAGACTGTCACAAACCTATTGTTGGTGGGTTTGAATCTGTTCCACCAACGTGTTGTATCTGAGTTTTACGAGGCATTGTGTAGGCACCATTGTAGGTGAAGAATCAATATCTTATTTCTCTTTGACAAGTTGCTTTTGCTAGATAGAAGGTGTTGAGGCTGTAGTGGTTGTAGCAGTCTTATGTGCATCCTTTGAACAAACTGTGAAGAGGATGAATTTTTCAGTATGAGAGATTACCTTAAGGCATTTTTTTGGGGGAGCAGTAGTCGAAACTACCTCTGGTATCCTATAGAGATGACCTCTTAGAGTAATAATGACACTATGTGGTCTAGACTCATAGACAACATGACATTTCCACATATATGGTTGGCCCAAAACAATATCACATACATCAAGAGGGGAAACATCACACACTACCTCATCCTTGAAGGGTTGGATGCCATAAGACAGGTGACACTGTTGACTGACATGGAGATCTCGTCCCTGGTGAAGCCACCCAATGTTGTATGGTTGCGGGTGTGGTGTTGTCGACAACCCCAACTGTTTGACAACCTTAGCTAATATGTGGTTCTACTAGCTGACGTTATCAACAATGAAATGCAATGGGGTCCCCTTCACCCACATATATGAATGGAATAGGTGCTCCCCCTCTTCAGGATCTACTGGTTCTTATGGTTGAATTGTTGTGGTCACGACAGTAGCAGTGGGGTCTATGTCGTTGATCTGTCTATTTTCAATATTTTCTAGATTGGATTTAGAATGAGAGTTCGGCTCTGTCTTTGACCTCGACCACTGATGACTGTTTTGAGCGACATTCATCAGTGTTGTGCCAGGGGATTTTGTGTTAGTCACACCACTTCCCAATGCCATTCTTCGTCTTTCCTTTACCCTTCTTGTCATGTATATTGCACTGGTTGTCTAGAGGTTGTTGGTTAGGGTCATCTTTACCATGCTTTGGTTGTTGCAGATTTGCAGACCCAAATTCTCATTTGTTCTAGTGCCTAAATTTCTGCTTGATTTTGATAGCATATCGATAGGAATCTCCCAATGATAAGATGCTTAGGAAATCCATTTCGGTTTGGATGTACCTATGCAGAGCCCCATGATATTTCAGAACTAGATGTCGCTTAGAGTCTTTGATACCGAGATTGGTGCGCAAGGTATGGAAAGTATTTGTGAACTCTGGAATTGTTTGGCTCTTCTCTTGCCACAGTGTGGTCCATCTCATGTATTGATCTTCATAGTTATCAATAATATAGTATTGTTTTTTAACCGCATCCACAAAAAAATCTCAAATGGGCTCGACCCCATATATTCCAAATTCCTCTGTGGAACTTTGCTCCTAGTAAGTTTCCCACCAATGTTTGACATGGGGGAGAGCCTTGAGGAGTGCGAAGATGATGTTTTCCCTGCCGAAAAAAATTTGAATAGAGAAATAACCTTCTAATAGATTTAACCATATTTCTAGGGCATCTGCATCTATCTGACCTTGAAATATGGGAATATCAAAATTAACTTCTACTTTGAAGGGAGATGTTACTCCAAAATGGCCGCTTGATGAAGATGCACCTGTTGCTATCAGCAGGTGTTGAAGGATGTGTACAAAATTCTCCATCATTTCGTCCCTTTGTCACGCGAGATCTTTCTCAAGCAACACATTAATAAAATCTTATGCTCCGTCATTTTTCTGTTATGCCACCATCGAGGGTTTCTTGGGCGTGCGAGAGTGATTGTCCTCAAGAGAGACAAGATCGAGACCCAATTGGATGTACTCAGACCTCGTTGGGGACATGCGCTAAAAAATGATAAAGATCAGCCTGCTCTGATACCACTGATTCGGATTATTTTCGGTATGAAATGAAAGAAGTGAAATTACAATGAAATACTCATGAAAATTTCTAGAAACACAGAAATATAACAATACTTGATTTCTATTAATGAAATAATTGTAAGAAGACTGCAAAAATACAGAGTGCAAGAATCGCTAGAATGGTGGAAGCTTTATCTCTGAGAAGAGATGTGACGGCTAGCTCATTCGCAAGAATATGATTACAATGAAGCTTTAAAGTCCTTTTTATGATAAACATGAATGTCAAAACCCTGGACATCCAAAAACCTAACCCTAGGAGATTAAATGCCAAAATTCATGTGGGCCTCGTTTGGGTAAGTTAGTACATTAACTTCTTGGGGTCGTAACTTTTTCATACGATCTTCATTTTTGGTGTATGATAGCCCATTGGAAACGTCTTTTTGAAAACTACGCATTATGTTGTCAAACTCTGACTCGTTCTACAATTTCACTGTGTCATGCCAAAAAAACACTCTTTAGGGCCCCAAAACGGCCCTGGAAGTACAAAAAGATGTGCTAACATGAAAACATACAAAATAATCCAGTTGAATTAGGTGGGAGGCCACCAGTATCCACCTAGAATATGTGTAGGGATTCAGACAACTCCAAAAGTATAGAACCCACAATTACAAAGAAGTGCAAAAGAACGTGTTGAACTAAAAACTGATAAGATGAGTCAGTTGGAATAGGTGGGTGGCCACCAATATCCACATGGATCAATCCTCTCCCCTTAGGAAACAATGGTCTCCATTACATTGAGTTCCCAGGGAAGAGTGAAAAGCATTTTCTGAATCTGAATCTTGATGAGCTGCGTGCCTTGTTGGAGAAGTTGTGATGCTTGGTCTATGGAAGACTGTCACAAACCTATTGCTGGCAGTGTTGAATCTCTCCACTAACCTGTTATCTCTGGGTTTGATGAGGCATTATGTAAGCACCATTGTAGGTGAAGAAACATTATCTTCTTTCTCTTCGACAATCTGTTTTTGTTGGATAGAAGGTGTTGAGACTGCAGTGGTTGTAGCAGTCTTTTGTGCATCCTTTGAACACACTGTGAAGAGGATGAATTTTGCAGTATGAGAGATTACCTTGTGACATTGTTTTGGGGGATCAATGGCCAGAACTACCTCTATTATCATATAGAGCTGGCCTCCCAGAGTAATAATGACACTACGTGGTCTAGACTCATAGACAACATGGCGTTTCCACATATATGGTTGGTCCAAAACAACACCACAGACATCAAGAGGGGAAACATCACACACTACCTCATCCTTGATTGATTGGATGCCATAGGATAGGAGACATTGTTGGCTAACACAGAGATATCATCCCTGATGAATCCACCCGATGTTGTATGGTTGTGGGTGTGGTGTTGTCAACAACCCCAACTATTTGACGACCTTAGCTGAGATGAGGTTATTATAGCTTGCGTTATCAACATTGAAATGCAATGGGGTCCCCTTCACCCACATTTGTGAATGGAAGAGGTTCTCCCCCTCTTCAGGATCGATTAGTTCTTTTGGTTGAATTTGTGTGGTCACGACAGTAGTAGTGGGGTTTGTGTCGATGATATGTCTATTTTCAATATTTTCTGGATTGGATTCGGAATCAGGGTTCAACTCCCTGTCTTTGACCTCAACCACTAATGATTGTTTCGAGCGACATTCATCGATGTTTTTCTAGGGGATTTTGTGAAAGTCACACCACTTCCGAGTGTCATTATTCATCTTTCCATTGCCCTTCTTTTCATGTGTCTTGGACTGGTTGTCTAGAGGTTATTGGTTAACTTCGTATTTACCATGCTTTGGTTGTTGCAGATTTGTAGACCCGAATTCCCATTTGTTCTGGTGCCTAAATATTTTCTCGATTTTGACAGCATATCAATAATTAGCTTCCAATGATGAGATGTTTAGGAAATCCATATCGGTTTGGATGTACCTATGCAGAGCCCCACGATATTTCAAAACCAGATGTCGCTCAGAGTCTTTGATACCCAGTTTGGTGCACAAGTTATGGAAAGTATTTGTGAACTCTGACACTGTTTGGTTCTTCTCTTATCGTAGTGTGGTCCACCTCATATATTGGTCTTCATATATATTAATAGGATAATACGGTTCTTTGACTGCATCTACAAAAAAATCCCAAGTGGGCTCAACCCCATATATTCCATATTCCTCTGTGGAACTTTTCTCCCAGTAAGTTTCCCACCAATGTTTGACATGGGGGAGGGCCTTGAGGAGTGCGAAGGTGATATTTTTCCTGTCAAATTTTTTTTGAACAGAGAAATAACATTCTAATAGATTAAACTATTTTTCTAGGGCATTCACATCTATTTGACCTTTAAATATGGAAATATCAAAATTAACTTGTACCTTGAAGGGAAAGGTTCCTCCAAAATGGTCTCTTGATGAAGATGTTCCTATTTCCATCGGCAGGTGTTGAAGGATGTGTGCAAAATTCGCCATCATTTTGTCCCTCTGTCGCGCGATATCTTTCTCAAGCAACAGGTTAATACAATCTTCTTCTCCACTGTTTTTATTTTTTACCACCATCCGGGATTCCTTGGGTGTGCGATAGTGATTTTCCTCAAGATATACAAGCTCGAGACCCAACTGGCTATACTCGGACCTCATCGGGTAAATACTCTGAAAAACGATCAAGAGAAGCCTTCTCTGATACCACTAATCTGGATTATTTTCAGTACGAAATGAAAGAAGTAAATTTACAATGAAATACTCATGAAAATTATTAGAAATGGAGAAATACAACAATATTTGATTTCTATTAATGAAATAATTGTAAAGAGATTGTAAAAACACAGAGTGCAAGACTCGCTAGAATGATGGCAAATTTATCTCTGAGGAGAGATGTGACATCTACGATCATTAGCAAGATGATGGTTACAATGAGGATCTGAAGGCATTTTTTTATGATAAACATGAATTCCAAAACCCTAGACATCCAAAAACCTAATTCTAGGAGATGAAACGCCAAAAATCATGTGGGTCTCGTTTGGGTAAGTTAGTACATTAACTTCTTGAGGTCGTAACTTTTGCATACAATCTTCGTTTTAGGCACGTGATAGCCCGTTGGAAAGGTCTTTTTGAGAAAGATGCATTATGCTATCAAACTCTGACTCTGTCTACAATTTGACTGTATAACACCAAAAAAACACTGTTTAGGCCCCCAAAACGGACCTGGAAGTAAAAAAAGATGTACTGACATGAAAACATACAAAAGAATCTAGTTGGATTAGGTGGGAGGCCACCAGTATCCACTTGGAAGATGTGTAGGGCTTCAAACAACCCCAAAAGTGTTGAACCCACAATTACAAAGAAGTACAAAAGAACGTGTTGAGCTAAAAACTGACAAGAGGAGCTAGTTGGAATAGGTGGATGGCCACCAATATCTACCTGGATTAGACAGGGGGGACTAACATCTAAAGTTTTCAGCTAGGTTCCAAATTTGTTTTAGATCCCGTGAACAAATGATAAAATGGGAAACTAGTATGCAACCTTATTCCTAAACAAACAATTATATTATTGATTGGTTTATATGGTTTGTGGTAATCCTGAAACCATCTCTTCATAGTTTTGAGCTCTTGATAATTTTTGGTGAGCTTGTGTTAGGGACCTAACCTCCCTAACCCCTCATGTATATAGAATAATATAATTCCATGTAATAAAGGTCGACATTAGTTAATAAGACCTATCTAATAAATCAGAATAAGTCAATGTAAGAAGACCTAATAGAAGCTTTCGCTTCTAGAAGGATCTTCCTCTAGAATGATCTTTAGAAGATAGAATTAGTATAAATAAGAGTAGGAGTCATGGGAAGTTTTGTCTTTGAGAATTATTCTAATAGAGCGCTTCTTTGTTGGAGGTTTCCCCCTCGAAGAGGCAAGTGAACATTGTTTCCTATCAATAAAGGTATGATTTTGGTGTTGTGGTTTCATCTATTGTGTTGTTTTGTTGTTATTCTCTCTCCAATATTTTTGTTTTCAGCTATTATAATAGATTTGGTACCTTACAAATGGTATCAGAGCATGTTCCTTGGTAGAAAATTGTGGGTTATTTTTTTCTCGGTATAGATGTATTTCAGTGTCTTAAAGATACAAAGATCTATCATTTAGCACATAAATCCATGGTCGGGGAAGCATATACACAAGAACTACAAGTGGTACTTAAGCACACATTGTTTTCCACCGTTGTAACCCCTTTCGATACCCCTTCGCGTGGTAGCGCATCATACAACACCTATATATGGATCAACCTAGATATCTTGAAGCCCTCCATAAATAAACCAATCGGATACTTGACTTCCATATTTTCACCGAGAAAAACACTCGGGAATATACTCTATAGTGCCTGGGTAGTCGGGTAGTACAACTAAGGGCATGGTCTAGCCTGCTTAGTCGGTTCCCTGAGATATTGGGTCGATTACTATTGTTGGACCCTGCACGTATATCAAAGATCTATAGCATAGGGAAAAACATTTTCTGTAGAAACCCTACACAAAAAAACCCTAACCCCTGGGACACAAACAACACAGAAAGTGAACAAACAAGATTTCTCTTGATCAAAATTTGGGCATTTCAACACTACTTTTTCCCTATTAAGAATTTGGGCATTTCGACAACTACAATATTATTCATATTGGAGAATAACTCTGCAAGAGTAAAAAAAAAATGTATGGGGCCTTCATGCACCCTTATTTGATACCTACCCCGTTGGACTCTTTTTTTCCTCATGATCGTAGTGATACCTATAATTTTTCATATTTTTTTTTTCCTATGGTCCCGACCCCTCCCGACACCTCTACAAGGGAGTTATTCCATTGGACTCCTCTTTTCGTCCTGATCCCAGTGATACTCATCATTTTTTAGTCTAGTCTTTTTGTGGACCCACCCGACCTTTTCCACCACCTTTCTTTTCCAGCTCTTCCTATTTTCTCCCCTCACCATGGCCACCACTCATAACCAAGATATTGAAAAACATATCACTACCCACATCAAGTCCCAAATTGACCACATAAAATCGAAACTGAGGAAGGACATCAATTCCCACCTTGCCATTTGTTAGGGTCATATAATCATAGGCGATTTGATTCTTCAGCTATATATTTGACATTTATCTCATGATGAAGATGCCTGACTTGCTGGGCTTAGTTTATTTTTCTTCTCCCTCCATCCATTTTGCCCGATCCTTCATCACCTTGTTTCACCCTTCATTCCCTCACCCTCCATTTCTTCACCCCTCTGCCAATTTTGTCCCTGCATGAATAAAGAAGCTTAGGATAAAAAACAAATAGGTTAATAATGAATGGTTAGTGGCATTGTTAATATTAATTAGCTTATTAAATTTAATTTAATTAGGTTAGTGTGATGAATGAGATTTATGTGGTTGGGATTTTCAGAATTGATCGGGTTAGCAACATTTTGTCAATAGAAAATCTATTGACAAAACTCAGTTAGTTTGTTTAGGTTAAAAGTTAGGTTAGTGTAATAATATATTAAAATCAAACAAAACAATATTAAACAAAATGCATATAATAAATAAAACATATAAATAATAAAACAAAACAATATAAAAGAATAAAACAAATAAAAACAAAATACAATAAAACAAATAAAAACAAAATACAATAAGACAAAATAAAATGTAAAGCAAAAACAAAACAAAAAGAAATTAAATAAAAACTAAAGCAAATTTTATCCTATGTTTAAAACCCTTTCCCTTTCCCATATTCCGAACCCCCCCTTACGTCACTCAACCAAGAGATTCTAAAAATTGAAACCACCATGGCCACTTGTCACCTCAACGGGACTTCAGAACCCCCCCTTAATACCACTTACCACCCTACGGGGTTCAGAATCTACTCTCCCCCCTCCGAAAACCACTCCCGAAACCGTTTTTGACCAGTTATATTCTGAGATGTGTTCTGGGAAAAAGAAGGCATATTTTCGAAAACCAAAAGAGTTTTTTCTCCAAAACGGGATGAAATCCAATAACCTCTCTCAGTGTTTGCACAAGTGCCATGGTTTGGGAGAATAGACAAAATCTTTAAGCCTTATTTTCCAGGATTCTGGATTTTCCTGTTTGACACATCTTCTTCAAACCCAAATCTTGGACAGCTGGAGATGAATTGAAAAACATCGAGAGATTTTTTTGCTAAGAAAAAGTTGATTTACAAAAACCTCCCCTAGATTTTACACAAACATCTAATATTGGGAGAATCGAAGACTTACTTAGACCCTATTTTTCATAATTTAGGGAGGTGAAATATTCAAAAGGGATAAATGGCAAAGATGAAGGGACAGTAAACAGAGTTCATGGAGATAGCTTCAACCTCATTCCATATTTCAGATGAATCGAGACACCTAGAAACAAAGGATGATCGTGCAACCAATCATCTCCAGATTTCAAGGCATGATTTTTCAAAGGTGGCCACAGTCAACAACAAAGATAAGCCATGCAATAGAAATTAAAGGAAAAATCATAAACAACCTCCATAAAATCAACACTGGAAGTTCAAAGCAGATCTGAGACAGTTCTTAATTATTGTAATTAAATATATAGTTAGTTTAGATTTTCGTAAATTTAATCTTTCTCATTAAAGACATAATTGATTGTAAACAACTTATAAATACTTATGATTATGAAGTATTAAGTGTGGATCAATTGGGATCTTTTTGGAGGATGGAATTGATATTGTAGCAGAGCTCATAGAGCCTTCTTTCTTTTAAAACTTCAGTAATACAGTTGAGGCATTTACAGGATTCTTGTGTCATTTATGTTGGTGAAGTACATCTTCCTTTGCTTATGTTTCTCCTTTCTCTGTTATAATTTTATGTGTTTCTGATCTGAATTATTCAATAGAAGACTAAAGGATTTTTTTTTTTTATGTGCATTATGTTCTTGGATTTGGATAATTCCAATGTTTTCTACTTGAGGGTTAGTTCTAGATTTCTTAATTTCTCTGGTATAATCTGATCCTCTCACCTTTCTTTTCAAATCACTCATCAATCTTAAGAATCCAACATAGGTGCCTATCCTTCCCTGTTATATTTTCTATAGAACCTGCCTTGATTGAACGCAAACTCTTTGACTCCATTTCCCAATGGCCCTCCCTAGTTGTTCCAACCAAACCATGTACTATAATAACTAGCCTAAAATTCCTAGCAACAAAGCTAAATCATATAGAGAGATCCCTATCTGAGTCTTGGAGGGATAGATCCTTAACTCCAAAGTGGTTTTGTGGTTACCTTTTCCCATTTCTTCTTCAGCCTAAGAAATTACGGAGTGCTAACATAGTGGCAACCATACTGGGGAACCTTCCTCAAAAAATCATATCAAGTCCCAGATCTGATTACTGATGGTGGACCGTGATTAGACACAAGAAGGATGAATCATCCACCTAGCGACTCCAATCAACTCCAATCAGTTTCAAGGACTCCACTAGAGGAAGAAACTAAAACATGACAAGACAATCTGAAAATATCAGGTGTGCAAGTTGGAATTTTATCCACGACATAATAGGTTTTATTGTTAATTATTTATTCTCTTTCTATGATCTCGGCCAAGACCATATTGCTAAAACTTATGTTGATCAAATTCAACCTGATGAGCCTCAAGAGATCAAGCCTAGTTTTACAGTCCTTGTACATACTCCTACACCTATAAATATTCCAGACAGATACAAGCCCCTTGTATTACCTCCTATACTCCATGATTTCCCTGCAAATTATTACAAATATATTCCCAGGCTTGATGGAGAATATGGTAACATCACTGCTGAGAAACACATTCAGGGTTTTGATAATTGTCTTGATCCTTTTGAGGTTGAGGAAAATGATGTCTACATCAGACGTTTTGCTCTATATTTTCAAGATAAAGCTAAGGAATGGTTCAAAAGTTTGTCAGCTGCAAGCATATCCAATTTTCATCAGTTTGTAGAAATCTTCCTTGGTAAATGGGAGATCAAGAGAAATCTTTTTCTTATTTTAGAAGAGTGTGATCATTTGAAAAGACAGCCAGGAGAAACAGTGCAATGCTTTTCATCGAGGTTCAATCAAGTTTACAATTCAATGCCAGCTAATATCAAACCTCCTCCTAGTTTAGCTCTCTTACACTACCCAGATGTTTTTGATCCAGAGATGGCATTTCAATTGAGAGAAAGGAACACTACTACACTTAAGGAGATGTAGGAAAATGCAATTAGTGTGGAAGCTAATTTGTTGGTCAAAAGTTCAAAGATCAAGGCAGAAGAAAGGAAGAAAATAACAAAGGAGCAGTTGAAATCTTTAGAAGCAAAACTAGACATTTTGACCAACACAATGAAAGAAATGATGAAAAAAGTCATGATAAGAGAAGAACTTGTTGTTCAAAGACATCATGTTCCATTGGTTATACAGAAAGAAAATGTCACTATTCCCAAGTATTTTGCATCTCACCCTTGGTTTCCTAGACCACAAAAAGATTATTTTATGTATTCAATTCACAACATGGACACAGATGAAAATCTAATTCAGATCGTAGAAGAGCCATCACCTGATCCGATGTGTACGATTGATGACCTTTATTACCTGGATAATCTACCCAAGTATGATTAGTATGATGATTATTATATGGTTGAAATGGATGCTAATTGTTCAAAGAAACCAGTGGCATGCTTTTGGGAGAAGGTAGCTCAATTACAACTCAAATATGACGATCATCCTGTGCATATTAATTATGACAACAATGAGGAAAATGCAGAAAATATCAGAGTAAGTGGAAAGTCATTGCCCTTATGTTTCACTTCATTTTCGATTTTGAGAGAAAACTATAAGCAAGTTTTCAATAGTAGGGATGGAGAATGTTCTGGTCAATCATTTGAAGATTTCCTTGATGATATGGAAATTGTTCTATACCCATATTAATTGCATCTCTTGAGGTACATTGATTTTCAAATTCTAGATGAAATCTTAGAGCCTGAAACAGAATATGAGTTAATCCAAAATAATTATGTACCATTAAGATTTAATTCATTTCAGTTTTTAAAGAAGAATCTTGATCATGTCCTAAATGATAAGCACATAGAAAACTATGAAGTGTCATTGGAACCAATGCAACAGTCATCCCAGTTTCGACAGGATACAATAGTTGATGTGTTGGATGATCTGTGTAGTCAAAGTCTTGTTCCATTGGCCAACTATGAGATTAAAAGTAATTATGATATAGACTTAATTAGGAAACCATCTTCATGGTCTTGTTCAGCAGGAGTCTCATTTCAAAGTTCGGCAGAAAATTTGTAGCCATATCAGGAACTGTATAATGATGTAAAAAGCATATGTGCCATACCCAATTATGACCATAAATTTGTGCCAACTATTCCTACATTACCACACTTTGCAACACATTCGAATAGTGAAATTAAACAAAATAACATGAAATCGAAATAAAAAAATACATGAAATGAAAATCTACAATAACAATTTACAATAAGCTTACCAAGCTGGATCGGTGGCCCTTGTCAATGCCAACATGGAAGCTTTAGATCACCAGATGCTAACTTCTACGAGAGACAAAATCTCTGAATCCAAACTTGCATTAATCTTCAACAGGTAGGTTTACAAAAGGAGTCTCTTCATGAATCCAATCTACATCATAACAATTCTCCTCAATAACCTATCTCATAACAATTCCCTTAATCTACATAATAATAATTCTTCTCTCAATCTACATAATAATGATTCTCTCCCCTTCATTAAGAGAAGGCACTCTCTTTTATACATCAGAGCTTTGAAAATAAGATAAACATCTCATAATTACAGATCCACTTTTCTCTCAACCCATTTCTCTTTATCACAAAATATAATCCCTTCAAATCCTCACACATATTTCTCATATATCTTG
>SNQJ01S0004394.1:255606-277553 GCA_010110895.2 Picea sitchensis
AATGCATAGCCTTCTAATATTTTTTTTGTGTTGGGAAATGGAGAGGTATATGTCCCCATTGCTTACAAATCTTGCACCAATCGGTCTAATGATCGATTGGAAATGGATTTGGTGCATCCATTTCCATGTAACTCCCCAGCATAGGACATTCATTCCTACGACGAACTTTTATGCAACACATAGTACACCACACATGCTAGCGCACCACCTTAGCATTAGCCATATCTTGTAATTGCATGTTGAGATTTGTGAACTGAGATTGTACTTGCGCTATCCCTGTTGATGCATCACCACCTCCAATTATATATTCTCGGAACATCACAATATCCACCACCTCTTCTTGGGTCGTCACCTTCTGTTGGGTGAGAAACATGCGAATGTGGGGTAGAAGTCTTGCAATAAACCATTCTCTATGTTGGACATCTTGGATCTCAAATGTCAGTTTGTCCAACAATATTTTGAGTTGTTTGTCATAGTCCCATATGGTTTCTCTAGTATACTACTTAATCTTCTTGATCTTTGTGATACACTGTGATTTTGACTTAGGATTTTGAAACTCCCTAAGTAGATCTCTCTTGATCTTCATCAAGGACCTAGCTTGTCCCTCTAGTGAAGTAGACTTGTACTTCATGTAACNCTTGCAATAAACCATTCTCTATGTTGGACATCTTGGATCTCAAATGTCAGTTTGTCCAACAATATTTTGAGTTGTTTGTCATAGTCCCATATGGTTTCTCCAGTATACTACTTAATCTTCTTGATCTTTGTGATACACTGTGATTTTGACTTAGGATTTTGAAACTCCCTAAGTAGATCTCTCTTGATCTTCATCAAGGACCTAGCTTGTCCCTCTAGTGAAGTAGACTTGTACTTCATGTAACACGTAAAAGTTATATCTCTGAAGGTGGCCTCCAATTATGTTATCTTATATGCCTCATCAGTGAATCTCTTCATAGACAATATAGCTTCACATGTAAAAAATTGATTTTTTCCATCATTTCTTCTCGTCCCATGGAACATCGGAAGCCTCAAGGTTCTGTCTTAGTTGGCCATGCTCAACCTAGTATTGTTTCCTCTCGAGTGACCACTAGATTCCAGTGATACTGATACTGATATTATTCCTTGCAAAGTATTGTTTACTTCGACCTCTTATTCACTTGTATCTTATCCTTCCCTTTCTTCTACTCCTTCTTCTACTGAACTACCTCCACACTTTCTTCATTTCTTTCTCCTTGATAACAAATGTGTAAGGGGAGTGATTCAAAGAGGGGGTTCCTCCTTCTTCTCTCATTGTCTTTGGTGAGGGATCCCAAAGAGCTTCTTGCCTTCAGTCATGCAATCTCATTCACAATTTTTAAGGCCTCTTCCCCTTCTCAGAGGTTTCTATTGCCATATTTTGTCATGTCGACGCTGCTACTATGTGCCTCATCTTCCTCTGATGTCACTACATCTCTTAACATCCAAGGGGATCTAAATCCATTGTCTCTGGCCCTACTCCCACTACTCTTAATGTCATGTATGTTTGACAATATCTCTCCTTCTAAAATTCTCTCTGGAAAAGAACTATCTCTCGCATGGCCTCGTAGTGGGGTCTCTTTTCTCTTCATTCTAGGTTTGACCCCTCATCCTTCACCCCTTTCTATTTTTCCTCCAATCCTCTATTTTTCTTTCCTCCTTAGCTCAACTCTTCTTAAGTATCTCTCAGTTCTTTTTCTCTTTTGTTCTTATAATTCCATTCTCTTATCACCTCATTTCATCGTCTTCTGGGTCCCTTCCACTTGATCCATTTTCTCTATATTGTCCCCCATTCTTTCCATCCCCCCTTCACATGAGAGGGTTACTCATACATCCTATCGAGCTCCATGTGCATCAAATATTTCTCCGCAAACAACATCTTGATCCACAAAGGAATCTCTTTTATCACTATTCTTCTAGGGCCGACAATAAATTTACTTTCAACAATGTTTAAGGATTCATTGTACTCAATAGCTAACTCAACGATATATCCTTCCATAACCCAGTTGAACTAAAAGTCGACTTCTATAACTCACTTATTATCCACATATTTCCGTCTATTGATCATATTATGGTCCCACACCAGGGATTCTTGGGCTCCCAAGGCAATGCTAATTGTTGTCTACCTCTTTATCCACTCATATAGTAAACAAAGAAACTCTACAAAGACAATTTCATGTAAGTCAGTATAGATATACCTTTGTTTCCATCAATCAAGGTTGATCTATAGATCCTTAGTCTCTTATTACATGAACTTGTCTTCCTTCACAGATAAACGGTATTGTATCTCCTCCCAATAATGTTTTCACCTCATTCTTTCCCTTCATCATTCGGTATAAGACCTTCAGGTCCATCAACAAAACCATTTGTTGGTTGTCTCTACTTGCTAGGGGCTTAAAGACCCAGGCTTCGTTAATCTTTACCAACAATGATCTGGATTTTATGAGCACAACGAAATGAATACAGGTTATTAAAATATGCTTAACACAAAATAACAAAGATACAATGAAACTAGTTTTCTATTCAATAAGGAAATAAGTTGAAACTGTAACATGTAGTGAAAAACAAGCTTGTTGGAATGGTGGTGGCTTATCTCTGAGAAGAGATGTGACGGTTGCGCTCATTTGCAAGAATATTGTTACAAAGAGGCTCTAAAGGCCTTTTACAATAAACAAGAATGCCAAAAACCCTAAACATCCAAAAACGTAACCCTAGGAGATGAAGCGCCAAAAGTCATGTGGGCCCTGTTTGGGTAAGTTAGTACATCAACTTCCCGGGGTCGTAACTTTTGCATACGATCTCCATTTTAGGCGCATAATAGCCCATTTGAAAGGTATAACTGAGAAGAACAATTTTTTACTAGCCTGATTAGAGCCTCCAATAGTCACTTGGGCCCAAAATCCCCAAAAAAAGTCGTTTAGGGCCTCAAAATAGCCTCGAAAGTTTGGAACCCAAAAAACTACCAAGCTGGAAAACTATTTTTCGAGCCAATGGAATATTTGGGTGGACACTGATATCAACCTAGATCAATCCTCCCTCCTTAGGAAGCAATGGTATCCATTTCATTGATTTCCCCCATCAGATTAGGAAATTTCTGTTGAATTTGGCTCCAGGTGAGCCACTTGCCTTGGTTGAGGATCTTCCCTTCTTTGACGACTCGATAAAGCTAGATCCTTTGTTGTCGAGTGCCCTTGAACTATGCGTCCACAATCGGATCACTGGATGTCTATTGCATGCATTCAAGTTTGATCTCTATTGGTTTCAACTACTCTGCTATCTCCAAGGTGTCCAATAATGGTGGGAAATATGGTCGAAGGAGAGCCACGTTGAATACTGGATGCAGACCAAGGAAGGGGGGAATTTCAAGCTCAAAAGAAATGTCGCCCACAACCTTGGTGATGGTGTACAACCCATAATGAAGTGGGTGAAGCTTATGATGGGGCCATGTAAGGCGTTCTTTCTGCAAATGAAACCAAACTTTGTCGCCCACCTGAAACTTATGTGGCACCTGATGTTGATCATGGCGCTACTTGTACTTGGAATTAGACTTCTGTAGAATAACTTGACCTTGTTGGTAGATGTGCTAGATCCGCTCAATGAACCAGGTGGCTTTGTCAACTTCTGGTGGAGCATGGGATGATTCGGCCAAGGTGGTCACTAGGGGTAGTGCAACATCTATGGGGCCCAATGGTTGGAATCCCAACCCCGCCTGAAAGGGGTTGCGTCTAGTTGAGCTATGCAGGGCTCAAGTGTAGCTATGTTGGACATAGGGAAGACTCTCATCCCATGTGTGGGGGTGTTTTGAATTGTACATGCACAGGATATGTATGACCATCCAATTGATGACCTTAGTTTGTCCAGCTGTCTGGGGGTGGAAGGAAGTCGATTTGGTGAGATTGGTATGCAACAGTGTCCAGAGGCTCGACCAAAATGAGATGAGGAATCAACTACCACGGTCTGAGATAATGGTTTGTGGGATCACAAAATGTACCCATACTCGTTCAAAGAAGAGCTTGGAAGTGGCTTCTATTGTGATGTTCTTCTTGTAGGCGGCTAGAATCGCCATCTTCGAAAAGCGATCAACAACCACAAAAACATAGTCATTTTCCCTCTTGGTGGACGGGAGGCCCAACATGTAGTCCATTGAGATGGATTCCCACAGCCTGTTAGGAGTAGGCAGATGGGTGTACAGGCCCTATTTATTAGTGGTCGGTTTGGCAATAGCATAGGCAGTGCAGGACCTGATATACTCCCAACATCTTGTCGAAGTTTCGGCCAATAGAAATGTTTTTGCAGCGATGCCATTGTATTTTCGACTCTAAAGTGTCCTACCACCCGATTGTAGTGAGCTTCCCAAATCATCTTCGTGCACTTTCTTGATGGAACGAAGAGATGGTACAAACGACACAACAACCTGTCCTGAAGATGGAAATTAGCGACCATTGAGTTGGTGCCCAACATTTGGTAGGTGGTGGAGAATTCGGGGTCTGTCTCGTAGAAGTGGGGCCATATGGAGGTCTCGTGGATGCAAGAGTCTAGCACTGTGGTGAGTGTCACGATTGGAGGTCAGCTGAGGAAGTCAACAACTCGGTTGGTACTTCATGTTTTATACTTGATGTTGAGGTGGAACTACTGTAAGTATGTTGACCACTTCTGATGGCGGTCATTCTGTAATTTTCCTTGGGTTTGCATGAACTGTAGTGGCTTGTGATTAGTGTGGATGACTGTCTCCTTCCCAACAATGTAATGTCTCCACTGGTGACAGGCTTTCACAATGGAGTACATTTCTTTTTCATAAGTAGGGTACTTACGGACAACATATGATAGTGTCTCACTATGATATTCCACGGGGTGGTCTTGTTGAGTGAGAACAACACCCACAACATAGTCTGAAGCATCTGTCTCGATCTCAAAGGGATGTTGTAGGTCCGGTAATGAAAGTACTGGGGATGATCACAAACGCTTCTTCAATTCATCGAAGGCTTGTTATTGGGACAGGCCCCACCCAAACTTTTCCTTACCGCCACCCCTGGTTACTTGGTTGAGGGCCCATGCGATATGAGAGAATCCCAGCACGAATCTGTGATAGAAATTGGCGAGGCCCAAGAAGCTCTGAAGTTGAGTGAGTATAGTTGGCGTTGGCCAGCCATGGATGACCTAGATCTTGGTTGGATCCACATGCACACCATGTTGATCAACGATGTATCCTAAGTAATGGACCCTTTCCATGTCGAAGGAGAATTTTTCCAAGTTTTCATATAGTTTATGCTACTGCAGGGTGTGTAGAACCTGTTGAATATGCTGCAAGTGTTCTACCCAAGTCTTGTTGTAGATGAGGATGTCATATAGATACACCACTACAAAAGTATTGGTGAAAGGTCGTAGGATATCATCCATCATTCTCATAGAAGTTGCTAGAGAATTTGTAAAACCAAAGGGCATGACAAACCATTCAAAAATACATTCTTTTGACTTGAAGGCAGTCTTCCATACATGTGTTTGTTCTATTGGGACTTGGTGGTAGCCAAACTTCAGATCAATATTACTGAAGTATTTGTCCCCCGTGAGCTGATCAAGGAGGTCGTCGATTCGGGGAATCAGGTACTGTTTTCGGACTGTGATTTTATTCAGGGCCCGATAATCAATGCAGAGTCCCCAGGTCTTGTCTTTCTTCTACACCAGCACGATTAGGCTCCCACAAGGCGATGAGCTGTGATAGATGTGCTCCTTGTGGAGCAGTTCTTGGATCTGCCTCTTGATCTTCTTGTTTTCTAACAAAGAGCGGCGATAGACTGGCCCATTGGGTAGAGGTGTGCCTGGGGTTAGATTGATGGGATGCTTTACCTGGCAGTGCAGAGGTACCCTAGTAGGAGAGGAAAAGATATTTGAGTATTCTTCCACGACCTTATCCACTTGCTTCTGTTGTGTGGAGAGATCGGCCACGGAGGCCTTGGATGTCGTTGCGATATTTCTCTCACTCTGAGAGTGAATCACGAAGAAGACAAATTTCTCGATCTGAGAGATGACCTTCCTGCATTGCTTGGCAGAGATCAAGGAAATAGCACTAGGAGGGACTGCCTCGGGTATCCCGTACAATTTCATGTTCAAAGTAATAATAACACTATGAGGCCTAGACTCATATACAGCATGACGTTTCCATAAATAAGGTTGACCCAAAAGAACATTACAAACTTCGAGAGGAGGAACATCACAAAATACCTCGTCTTTCAAGGGATTGATGTTGTACGACAGTCGACACTATTGGCTGACGCGGATATCACTTCCTTGGCAGAGCCATCCAATGGTGTAGGGTTGTGGGTGCGGCGTTGTCGGCAGGGCCAACCGCTTGACGACTTCTACGGAGATGAGGTTCTTCTAGATACCGATATCAACGATGAAGTGAAGCGGGGTGCCTTTTAACCACATATGTGAATGAAAGAGGTGCTCTCCTTCTTTTGGCTTGTCTAGTTCACCAGGTTGGAGCTTGGCGGTAGAAACGATGGCATTGGGTTCCGCGTCAATGATCCATCTTCCCCTTTCTCATTCTGAACCCGCATATGATTAAGAGGCTTTCACTTCGGCCACCAACGATTTCTTTGATTGACTGTCAGCAGTGTTATGCCAAGGGATCTTATGGAAGTCACACCACTTCTCGGTATCTTTCTTTGTCTTTCTGATGTCCTTCTTTGCTTGCATCTTGGACTGGTTGTCCTGATATTTTCCATATTTTCTCTGTCCTTTGTTCCGTGGGTTGGTGCCTCCCTTTCCTGGCTTTTTCTGTGAGGGGTTCCCAGGCCCAAATTGTCGCGTCTTTTGTTTGAGCTTCTGCTTGATTTTGACAGCATATCGGTAGGCCACACCCAAGGATGAGATGTTTAGAAATTCCATTTCAGTCTGGATGTATCTATGCAGAGCACTGCAATACTTGAGAACCAGTTTTCGCTCAGGATCTTTGATACCCAACTTGGTGCGCAAGGTATGGAAGATATGTGTGAACTCTGGCACTGCTTGGTCTCTTTCTTGGCATAGTGTGGTCCATTTCGTATACAAGTCTTCATAACTTTCGATAGGGTAGTATTGTTCCTTAATAGCATCTCTGAAGGATTCCTAGGTGGTCATGACTGTAAATAATGAGGGTTCCTCTATTTCTTTTTTCTCATAGAAAGTTTCCCACCAATCTTTGACATGGGGAATTGCTTCGAGGAGCGCAAAAATAATATTTTCTCTATTCAAAAAGTTATGGACAGAAAAATACCCTTCTAATAGATTCGACCACTTGCCTACAACATATGTTTCTATCTGAACTTCAAATATAGGAATATCGAAGTTTATTTGTACCTTGAAGGGGGTGGTGTCTCCGCTCAAGGAAGATACGTCCCCTGTTGGTAGCCGCCGAAGGATTTGAGTGAAACTATCCATCATCTCCTTCCTCTTTTGCGTGAGGGATTCCTCAAGAAACGGTTTGAAAGGATCTCTTGTCCCTTCATCTTTCTTTTCCCTTGCCATGAGAGGTCGCTTGGGCGTGTGATAGCTTTTGTCCTCAAGAGAAACAAGCTCGAGACCTAATTCTTTGTACCCTGACCTCGTTGGGGACATGCATTAAGACGACAAGGAGCAGGCCGCTCTGATACCACTGATCTAGATTTTATGAGCAGAACGAAATGAGTACAGATTATTAAAAGATGCTTAACACAAAATAACAAAGATACAGTAAAACTGATTTTCTATTCAATAAGGAAATAAGTTGAAACTGTAACATGTAGCGAAAAACAAGCTTGTTGGAATGGTGGCGGCTTATCTCTAAGAAGGGATGTGACGACTGCACTCATTCACAAGAAGATCGTTACAATGAGGCTATGAAGGCCTTCTACAATAAAGAGGAATGTCAAAAACCATAGACATCCAAAAACCTAACCCTAGGAGATGAAGCACCAAAAGTCATGTGGGTCTCATTTGGGTAAGTTAATACATCAACTTCTCGGGGTCGTAACTTTTGCATACGATCTTTGTTATAGGCGCACGATAGCTCGTAGGAAAGGTCTAACCGAGAATAACAATTTTCGACTAACTTTGATAATGCCTCTACCAGTCAGTTGGGCCCCAAATCCCAAAAAAACGTCGTTTAGGGCCTCAAAACGGCCCCAGGAGTTTGGAACCTAGAGAACTGCCAAAAAACTGCAAGGTGGAAAACTGTTTTTCGAGCCAGTGGAATAGGTGGGTGGCCACTGATATCCACCTGGATCAAACAGAACCCCAAGGCACCACCATATTCAATCTTCAGTCAAGGACCGAAAAAGGTTTCACCCGAGATACCATGAGAATCACATAGACTTAGTCTTTGTAGGATGTGAAGGAACAACACATCCAGGAACCCTCTTAGAAATAAAACCATTCATTCATTCATAACTGAGTGACAAATTATTATGCATAAGAAAGTAAACAGACATGCATTCAACCATAACACATGAAATGCAAAGTGAAAGGCTTTCATAATTTCAAGCTCATTCAATACAAATTCATAATAGAGGTGCACCATGAGCTCTAATGTCTCTTCTTTTCATTCATCCAAATTTTCTAGCTTTATTACAAACTTATGCAAAACTCTTTCCCTCTCCACTCTTTTTTACATGTTTGCATGTATCACCATATCTTTCTTAGAGCATGGAAATCCTAACTAACTTGCTAGCTGATCCATAATCTTACTCATATGTTACAAGCTTAGATTTGGTTTGCATACACTCTCTTCTTGATTTCTTATGTGCAATGCAAAAATGGGTTTAAGCCCCTAATATTCCTTTACTTGTCTGTTTACTTTTTTATACATAGTGATTTGTCACTGAGCTATGAATGAATGGTTTTATTTATGAGAGGGTTCCTGTATGGGTTGACACGAATGTTGAACAAGCAGATTCTACAAAACCTTGGATGCCCACAAAGCATGGCGATACGAACTACAAAACCTTGGATGCCAACAAAGCATGGCGATACTAACTAGTGGTGATTTAATATTGATTACATCCACTTGGAGCGCCATGTTAAATAAACTTAATTTTTGAGAGTGGAGATTTGAAGTTAATTCTTTTGATAATTTTGTCTATGATTTTTTTAATGCGTAGTCATGAGTTCAATTTCATTTGGAGACGTGTTGGTTTAACACAAGATTTAATATGGGTTAAAATTTGAGTGGTTAAGATTTTATAATCAGATTGTTTTTGGGGTTTATACATTCAGAAATGTAATTTAAATAATAAAAAATAAAGTTTTTTTCAAATTTACATCATTGAATTCCTACTAAAAAATTTAAAACATTTAAAATTTAATGAGCAAAAATGTAATTTAAACAATAAAAAATAAAGTTTTTTTCAAATTTACATATTGAATTCCTACCAAAAAAATTTAAAACATTTAAAATTTAATGAGACAAGGACTATGGATAATAGAGAAAAAAAATTGCATGATCACTTATCATCATGACAGTTGGTGGGGGTTGAATTATTTTCTCTTTCGAGCTAGTTAGTGGAGTTCAGTGGAACCTGGAGACAGAATTGAGAGCGGAATTTGTCAGTACAATCGTTTTGCTGCGAAGGCAAAGCCAAGCCAAGCCATGACTCTTATCCATTTCAGTGGAGACAGTGATACAGTAATGGAGTTTGTCGGTGCTAATATTATTTACGTTCAATTGTTTCACTGAGAGGGCAAAGCCAAGACAGGAGTCAAACAATCATATTGAAAAATAAGAACCCTCTTTTAACTAATCCAAAAAACATGCATTGGAATCAATGCAACTATAATAAGATATTAAACAAATTCAAATCGATTGAAGTCCAGAGAACAGAGAAATCGAACTTTTTCACGACCGCTCTGCGAGGAAACCAAAGAACACCTAACTTTTTCGCGAGGAGTGTGCTTTAGTTCTCTGAATTTCTTCGGTTGAAATTGCCGTTCTCCGTCTTTATCAGTGTAGAATATCTATTCAATGAGGGCGTTGAGGCGGCGATTTCTCAGCAACGGGCCGGGAAAATATATGAAAGTGGGATTTTCTAAATTGTTAGTCAAAAGCTGTCACCATTAGAAGATCAAAGCTGCGAAGAAAGTCACAGCGCCACCAAAGTATTTGGGTGAAATGAGAGGACCACACAGTCGGATTTTTCAGTTGGGATTGCCTCCGGCGACGCTACCTACAAATTTCGTCTGCCCCGTCTTTTTACTGGCTGCGATTGTTTGGCGTCTACTTCCCTCCTCATTTGACGTGGACTGCCATGCGACTAGCAGAGTCTGCTTTGTCGGAAAGTTGACCTGTTAATCCATCTGTCACTTTTACAAAGTTCACTGCATTACAACAATGATGATCTGTGCATAACATTCAGTCTCTACCTGACGAAATCCAAGTGAAGTTTAGGAACAGAGGTGTACTTTATAATGATGGCGATTCATCTTTATTATAGATTAACGAAAGTTTATGTAAGTTAAAAGGGAAAGAGATATGCCCATTTGTATCTAATTTTAATAAAATATAAATTGATATTCAAAAAGATTATTTATTTATCAATAATTATGTTAAATATGTGACAGGGAATTTATATGTGTTATAAATGCTTTTATTTATATGTCAATAATTCTTTACATATTTTCTTTTGAGGTTGACTAAAGTTGGCAGTTCAATAAAATTTCACCAGCTGGAAAAATGAAAAAATGGGGGGGTGAAAGTGGTTTTTTCAGGAAGCCATAATTTTCAGCTCAAAAATTGGATCGGGGAAAGAGTATATTAGTTGGAAATATGATTCATAGGAGAATGACTTGGAATTGCTAGAATTTGGATAATTGCGATATGATTCTTAATGAATAGCAGAAAAAGTACATGTAAATTTAATTGAAATTTTTTTATGATGTGTATAATTTTAATAAAATGGTTGCTTGTAGATTTGAAAAAAACAGAGGTACAATCAAATCGATTCAAGACTAGGATCATAAATTAGATTCATGGAAGCATGGTAGAGCTTACAGAATTTGGATGAGGGAATAAATAACTACATGGAAAGTAATGAAAAGTGGATAAAGAACTTGAGAAGAGTAGAATAGAGGGATTATTATTTAGCTGCTACTGAGCTAGCAGGTTAACAATTTCATTGATGGGCATAGAAAGGGAAAGTAAGGCTCCATAGCCTTGAAGGTAGAGATGTGTAGACAGGTGTAAACTTGATGCCGAAGAAAACAAAGAGCTTAAGAGGTTGTGTGTGAATAATCTATGTGTCAAGCATAGGAGTTGTAGGGAAGGATTTGCTAGATATGACTTAGATAATTGTCTAAAAGTACTCGGTGAAAGAAATCCACTTCTGATATCAGAGTTCATAGTGGAAGAAAGATGTCAATGCAGAGAAATTGGAGATAGAAAAATGAATGCTCTTTCACCTGAAAAGTGTCACTGAATAATAGACTTCCATTGGGAATGGTATTAAGTGTGAAAGGTATGTTTTCACACGGAAATGTTAATGAAGTAACCTAATGGAAAACTACGAGTAATAGTATTTGATTCAAGAATGTTGTGGTAGTAAAGTGATGGAATGTTCTAAGCTACTTCATTCCAAGGTTATGGAATGTTTCATAAAGGGAAATTTTGGATATGATTGCCTAGGAGAGGCTGCTGAAAACAGAACACATTGGTTGGATTGTAGAAGGGCCAACTAAAACTTGGCTAAAAAAAATTCAGATGATGGAACAATAGTGTAGATGAGTAGAATGAGAACACACATGGCAACAAGGATATGAATAAATTCAAGGAAAATCAACTACAAAATAAATAAATAAACAAATAAATGAATTGAAACATAAATGCACTAGAGTGTGTGATGTGTACAACGAAGTCAGAATGCATTATGCATTGGTATGCATGCTGATAGTGAATGTTTGGTGCGTATAGATGTGCATTTCACATATGTTCATGCTTGTATATGCATATGGCATGCTTGAGGTCTCAGAATAATTTGTTGTTATATACATGCAATAATGATGTTATAGCAATTGAGTATGACTAATTATGGATTACGGATTGTGTATTCAGGAAAAATGATATAGCATGGTTAAAGATGTGGATGTTGTTGTTGTTTCTTATGACTTACATTTATGTGAAGACCCATAAGGGTGGTAGGAATGGTAATCGAAAGGGTGGAAGAGAAAGATTGTGGGATTTTACAAATAAGAGCGAATTAGATAGCATCAAGTAGGTTGATAACAATTATGAAGGTATGCATTTAGTTTATTTTGAATCATAGATGTTGAAGGGAATCGAGGTAAGAATTCCCTCAGTTAATTTGTTCAATATTTAAATTGATATGTAATGTCCAAAGGCCTAAAGTATATAAATGTTATTGATGTTATAATGCATTTAGATAAAATGTTAGCTTCATATTTTGTTATGATTGGTTATGAGATCATAATCAGGTCAAGTCAGGAGACATACTCTTGATATAACAATAAATATCCATAGAGATAGTCGTGTGTGAGACCATGAGATGGTTGGATATGGAAGGACTATAGTGCTATGTGAGTGCTCAATGTTATCTACTATATAGTTGATGTTTAGACTGCAATCTCTTTACCGACAATGAAGAGCACTTAAGAATTATATTATTGGTATTGTGTTTGGGTTGAAAAGGAAGGTATCCAAATAGTCAAGCAAGCAGTATTGGGAAGAGTTTGGATGATGTGTTGAGGCATTGGCCAGAGCTTCCAGGTCATCATGGTGGATTGCATAACATAGTTATGTGGTATTATCTAGTCAATGCAGGGATGCATTGTGTAAATGTGGCCATGGGTATTGGTACATCGATTGTTATTTTATTTAGTAATTAATGGTTGCATTATGCAAATCCTGTGGTGTTGAAAATACATAATGATGGATAGTTGCATTATATTTAATATGAATACTAGATGAAAGTGAATGAATCATTGTTTGTTACAATGTTGAGATCACTTTTTGGAGCTGTTAAAAATGTTACAAGTGATTTTACAGGAATTATTGAATGCTTTTGGTTGAATGCATGTATATATTATATAACATAAAAATGATTATGCTAACAGTTGAAATGATGTGAGTATTTCCAACTCATGAAGTTGAAAACACTTTATGAACTTTTAGATATTGCAACAAGAAAGTTGCAGGTTAAAGTAGCTACATAACGATAAATTACAAAAAATATTTGTTGGGGGGACAGAGCAATACAAATATTTCTGGATAGAAGAAGGTAGAGATGGGACGATAATACATGTGTATGTAATGATGGGTTCATTCCATTCAATATTTGAATTCCATTTAATGTCAAAAATTGATGGAAGTAATTGAATCGTAGTAGCAAACAATTATGAGATCACTTGTTTCCATGAAAATATATATATCTTGTACATGAGATATTGACAGTTTGTTTGGTTGAGTGTAAATTGAGGAAATTGCAGGTAGAATGGTCTTGGATATGGTAGGTATATAATCCCATAAGGAAGAATGATATCTACAGTTGCAGAGCCAAACATTATGAGCAGAAAATTCATCCCTGAGAATTTTATTTCATGTATATAAATAGATTTGAGAAATTAAATTTTTTTATGATATGCTAACAATTGGTTTGGCTAATTGAAGGTTGAGAAAATTGTAGGAATAATGGTATTGGGTATGGAATTGCTATAATCCATAATAAATATTAGTGCCTACAACCGCAAGAGCCAAACRAATTATGAGCAGAAAACTCATGTTTGGAAAATTTTGTTTTCCTGTATAAAACAGATTTGACATTTATGATTGAAAATTGTTATAATGATATCTTATAATGACTGTATGTGTATAATACAAATGGGATGTTGGATATGCAAGATGGAAGCTTGAGAAAATGACACTAGAAGGAAATCAAGATCAATGATGAAGGCATGGAATGAAGAAAGTTCAATGGACTTGTTGCAGCTGGAGTTCTGGAAGCCACAACTCTGAAACTTCATCGCTGAGTGCACTAGAGCCCTGAAGAGAAGTGGAATAGCCTAAGGAAATGCAGGGTAGAGAAAGGGGTTCATTTCTTTGGGTTGTGCGGGATGAGAGGGAAGGAGAGCTTGTTGGTTGGAACTGCTACTAAAATTATAAATTCTAAAGATCATTATACATGTTTTGGGTCAGAATGCCTATGTATACATGTTTAATTTTAGGCCAAAGTGTCTATTGATATAAGAGTTCGTTGGACTACCTTTGTGTATTAAGGCCAAAGGGCCTAGATTTGTAATGTTAATAACATAGGAATGGTGTTTTGCACCGAGGACAGTTCCAAAATAAAGGGAGGGGGATGTGTCACCCAAGTTTTAACACTTATGAACTATAATGTATTATGTAATTGTGACTTAGGCTAGTGAGACGATAAAGTTGAAAAGGGACCAAAGTGCCTAGGAAATGTAATGCATATATATACATTAATAAAAAAAAATACATCGGTGGTTGCAAGACAGACAAGGACGAAAGAGATAGAGGGCTATGATTCCATGAGAGAGAGGCCTTAAGGGGCTAAGCCTTTTTATTATATTTTATTTACCCATAATTGATTTTATGGAGAAAAGGGTTTGCATGAGATTTTTTGGAGGAAGGCCATGTGGTTCTTGTTTTCATGTAATTATATAAACCATGTATGTGGGTTGTTTGGGGGTTTCTCTTGGTTAATCATTTCATTTTGGAATTTTCATTTCACTCTTGTTGAATTTGTGTGCTCTTGTGGGGGACCATGGAAACGAATGGCTGGAGGAGGAAAGCCATTTATAGATGGTTGTAATAAATTATTGATCATTCTGGGAGGGAATGGATTCTTGAGTGCATGAGATTGATGGTAGTTCGGAAAGAACTGTCCACAACTGAGAATCTTTGGAGTTTCCAGTAGGGAGATTTCCTGACTAGTAGCATTGGACACCTGGAGAGAAATAGAACAGCCTGAAGGACTGCATGGTAGAGAAATGTGTCCATTTATTTTGTTTGTGCAGGTTGAGGGGGAAAGAGAGCTGGAAATTCATTTTTTTTGTGTGGTTGGGAAACTTGAGAGCTAGTTAGCCAAATGTTGTGTGTTTTATATTTGGCCTATGACCCCTCCTTGTGAATTAATAGACCTGGATTGGGGGTGACCCATTGTTGAGAGTAAATGAATAGAATTTTATATGGTTGGGAGGAATGTCTTTGGTATCCAGCTAGTTGGCGAATGTTTACTTGAAAGATAAGTGCTCTTTGTGTTTTCTGTACAATGTATTTTCCATTATGTATTTAATTATCTCTGAGATGTATTTCTATGTGTGTGGTTGCGGGTTATTTGTTTTGCATGGCACATTGTTTATTTATTTTATGTTGTACCATGGATATTTATTAATGCATGTGAGTCTTTCATGCTTGATTTCAGATTAATTATTATCATAATTCGAAAGCAGTTCAGAAGTGAGTTTTTGAGGTAGTGTGCCCAGCCTGTGGGTGATTGGGTATGTTACAAGTACAATGAGGCTCTGAAGACCTTTTTACAATAAACATGAATTCCAAAACCTTAGAAATCCAAAAACCTAACCCTAGGAGATGAAGCGCCAAAATGTATGTGGGCCTCGTTGGGGTAAGTTAGTACATCAACTTCCCTGGGTCGTAACTTGTTCATACAATCTTCGTTTAGGGCGCACGATAGCTCGCTAGATAGGTTTTGACAAGGAGCTTCATTTAGAGGCCTCAATCAGAGCCTTTGGATATGTTTAAGGTGCCCGATCGCGAAAAAGCGTCATTTGGGCCCTAAAAATGGCCCCAAAAGTTCAGGAACTAAAAAACTACTAAAAATAATAACTTGCCAAAAATCTATTTTAAGTCAGTTGGAAAAGGTGGGCGGCCACTAAGATCCTCCTGGATCATTCATCCCCCCTTAGGAAGCAATGGTCTCCGTTTCATTGAGTTCCCCCATCATATGAGGAAATTTCTGCTGAATTTGGCCCCGGGTGAGCCACTTTCCTTAGTGTAGGAGCTTCCCTTCTTTGACAACACCATGAAGTTGCATCATCTGTTGGAAAGTGCCCTTGACCTATGTATCCATGATCTGGTCAGTGGATTCTTGTTCCATGCAGTCAGGGTTGAACTCTATTGGTGTCAACAATTCTGCTATCTCTGAGGTGTCCAATAATGGTGGAAAATCAGGCCGAAGAAGGTCCACATCGAACACTGGGTGAAATCCAAGGAAGGGGGGAAGGTTGAGCTCAAAATAATTGTTACCCATAGCCTTGGTGATGGTGTAGGGTCCATAAATAAGTGGACAAATCTTCTGATGAGACCCTGTAAGGATTTCTTTCTGCAAGTGAAACCAAACTTGTTCTCCCACCTGAAAATGGTGTGACACCTGGTGTTGATCATGATGCTACTTGTACTTGGCATTGGACTTCTGTACAATATCTTGAACCTACTAGTGGATGTGCTAGAACTTCTCAATGAACCGAGTGGATTTTTCATCTCTAATTGGAGCATGCGGTGATTCTTCCTAGGTGGACACAAGGGGTAGTGCAACATCCATGGCCCATGGGACCCAATGGTTGAAATCCAGATCCCACCTAAAAGGGGATATGGCTAGTTGAGCTATGTATGGATTTGTTTTAGTTGTGTTTAACATAGGGAATACTCTCATCCTAGGTGTGGGGGTGCTTGGCAATGTACATGTGCAGGATGTGCACGATCATATGGTTAATAACCTCAGTTTGGTCATCCGTCTAGGGGTGGAAGGTAGTGGCCTTGGTCAACTTGGTGTCTAGCAGTGATTAGAGGCTTGACTAGAATGTGTTGAGGAACCGGTTGTCCCAATCGTAGACAATGGTTTTGGGGATCCCAAAGTGTACCCATACTCGTTCAAAGAAGAGCTTAGCAATGGCCTCCACTGTGATTCTCTTCTTGTAGCCATCCTAAATCACCATCTTGGAAAAGTGATCAACAAAAAAAAAACAGTCATTTCCTCGCTAGGTGGATGGAAATCCCGACATGTAGTTCATTGATATGGATTCCCAATTCATTTTGGGAGTAAGAAGAGGAGTGTACAAGCCTTGTTTCATCGTGACCGGTTTAGAAATATCGTAGGCAGTGAAGGACCAGATATACTTGTTGACATCCTATCGAAGTTTCAGCTAGTAGAAATGTCATTGTAGCACTGGCACTCTCTTTCCCATGCTAAAGTTTCCTTCAACCTGACTATAGTGGGCTTCCCAAATCCATTTTTCTCGCTTGCTTGATGGAACGTAGAGATGGCCCAGATGGAACATTAGCTCATCCTAAAGATGTAAAATAGTGACAATTGTGTTTGCAGCCAACATATGGTAGGTGTTGACTAAGTTAGGATCTGTCTCATAGAGATGGGGCCATCCGTAGGTCTCATGGTCATAAGAATCGATCATTGTGGTGAGTGTCACGACTGTAGGTCGGATGAAGAAACCAGTGACTCAGTTGGTACTTTATGGTTTATACTTGATGTTGAGGTGGAACTTATGCAAATATGTATACCACTTCTAATGGAGGTCATTTTGCAATTTTCCTTGTGTGTGCATGAACTATAGTGGCTTATGATCAATGTCGATGAATGTCTCCTTCCCGAGAATGTAATTCCTCCACTAGCGGCAGGCTTTCACAAAGGAGTACATTTCTTTGTCTTAAGTAGGGTACTTATGGACGACATCTTATAGTGTCTCACTATGATAGGCCACAAGTTGGTCGTGTTGAGTGATGACTACACCCACAACATAGTCTGAAGAATCTATCTCGTTCTCAAAGGGTTTTTGCAGGTCAGGTAATGAAAGTACTGGGGCAGAGCACAAGCATTTCTTTAGATCATCAAACTATTTTTGTTGGGATAGGCCCCACACGAATTTTTCCTTACCACGACCCTTGGTTATTTCGCTGAGGGCCCATGCAATATGGGAGAATCCCAACATGAACCTACGATGGAAATTGGCAAAGCCTAAGAAGCTCTGAAGTGCAGTGAACATGGTTGGTGTTGGCCAGTCACAGATGAGTTGTATATTAGTTGGATCAACATGAACACCATGCACATAAACAATGTAACCTAGGTATTAGACCCTGTCCATGCCGAAGGAGCATTTTTCCAAGTTGGCATATAGATTTTGTTGTCGCAGAGTGTGCAAAACCTATTGAACATGTTGCAATTGTCCTTCCCAAGTATTATTGTAGACGAGGATGTCATCCAGATACACCATCCAAAATAATTAGTGAAAGTCCGCAAGATATCATCCATCATCCTTGTGAAAGTTGTTGGGGAATTTTTCAAAACAAAGGGCATGACCAGCCATTCAAATATACCTTATTTTGACTTGAAGGAAGTTTTCCATACATTTGTATGTTCTATTGGGACATGATGGTAGCTAGACTTCAGATCAATCTTACTGAATTACTTGGCCCCCTTGAACTGGTCAAGGAGATCGTCGATTCGGGGAATTAGGTACCGGTTCCTGACTGTGATTTTATTTAGGGCCCGACAATCAATGTAGAGTTGCCAAGTCTCGTATTTCTTCTGCACCAGCATGATTGGATGTCCACAAGGTGATGAGTTGGGTCAGATGTGCCCCTTGTGGAGTATTTATTGGATATGATGCTTGATTTCCTCATTTTCTAGTGGAGAGTGGTGATAGACCAACCCATTGGGTAGCGGTGCATCAGGGGTCGGATCGATGGAATGCTTGACCTGAAACTGCAGAGGTACCCGAGTAGGTGATGAGAAGATGTCGTTGTATTCTTCCATGACCTTATCCACTTTCTTCTACTACATGGAGAGGTCAGTTGCGGAATCCATGGATGTGGCTACAACCTTTCTCTCACTCTGAGAGTGAATCACAAAGAAGACAAACTTCTCGGTCTGAGAAATGATCTTCCTACATTGCTTGGCAGAGATCAAGGAAATATCACTAGCTGGGACTACCTCGGGAATCCTGTACAATTTCCTATTCAAAGTAATAATAACACTGTGAGGTCTAGACTCATATATAGCATGACATTTCCATAAATAAGGTTGGCCCAAAATAAAATCACAAACTTCAAGGGGAGCAAAATCACACAATACCTCATATTTGAATGGGTTGATGTTGTATGATGGGCATAATTGTTGGATGACGCAGAGATCTCTTCCTTGACGGAGCCACCTGATGGTGTAGGGTTGCGGGTGCAGCATCATCGACAATACTAGCCACTTGACGACCTATGATGATATGAGATTCTGTTGGATACCACTATCAACGATAAAGTGTAGTGGAGTTCCTTTTACCCACATCTGTGAATGAAAGAGGTGATTTCCTTCCTCTGGCTCATCAGGTTCACCGAGCTAGATATTCGTGGTAGCAATGGTCGAATTGGGTTCCACATCAATGATCTATCTCCCATTTTTTGGTTCTGACTTAGAGTGAGAACCCACATCTGATTCAGAGGCTTTTACCTCAACCACCAATGACTTTTTTGTGCAGAAATCAGTAGTTTTATGCTAGAGGCTCTTATGGAAGTTGCACCACTTCCCTGTATCTTTCTTTGTTTTCTCATTTTCCTTCTTTTCTTGTGGCTTGGATTGGTTGTCTTGAAGTTTCCCATATTTTTAAAGGTATTGATGATAAATTTCATTTATGGGGCTCAATCATAGCCTTTGGATATCATTGAGGTGCTCAATCATGAAAAGCGTTGTCTGTGCCCTAAAAATGGCCACGAAAGTTCAAGAATCGAAAAACTGCCAAAAATACTAAGCTGTCAAAAAACTGTTTTGAGCCAGTTGGAAAAGGTGGGTGGCCACCAAGATCCTCCTGGATCATCCAATTCCAAGTGCAATCAGTTCCATGATCAACGTCGGGTGCACCACAAATTTCAGGTGGGAGACAAAGTTTGGTTTCACTTGTAGAAAGAACGCCTTACAGGGCCCCATTAGAAGCTTTTTCCACTCTATTATGGACCTTACACCATCACCAAGGCTCTAGGAGACAATGATTTTGAATTAAAAATTTCCCCCTTCCTTGGCTTGCACCTAGTGTTCAATGTGGATCTCCTTTGGCTTTATTTTCCACCATTACTGGACACCTCAGAGATAGCAGAACAATTGACACCAACAAAGCTCAAACCTAACTACATGGAATAGGAATACATTTATCATATCATGGACATGCATTTCAAGGGAAATTTCCAGCATAAGATCCATCTTTATCGGGTTATCAAAGTAGGGTAGCTCTTGCACCAAGGAAAGTGGCTCACCTGGGGCCAAATTCAACAGAAATTTTCTACTCTGATGGGGGAACTCAACGCAATGGAGACCATTTATTCCTAAATGGGGAGGATTGATCCAGGTGGATATTAGTGGCCACCTATCTATTCCAACTAGATCATCTTGGTATTTTTTCAGTTTGGCATTTTTTTCCTAGTTTTCGGGTCCTGAACTTCCAAGGTCGTTTTGAGGCCCTAAATAGCATTTTTAGGGCTCGCCACAGTCAAACTATACACAAAGTCAGAGTTTAAAGGAATAATTTGTAGCCCTCATATAGAAATTTCCAATGGGCTATCGTGCGCCTAAAACGAAGATTTTATTCAAAAGTTGCGACCTCGGGAAGGTCATGTACTAACTTACCCCAATGGGGCCCACATGAATTTTGGCGCTTCATCTCCTAGGGTTTGGATTTTGGATGCCCTTGGTTTACTCCATCAAAAAAACCCTAAGGAATCTCATAGTCAAGAGAGGGAAGCACTGGATTTCGAATAGATTTTTCTTTAGGATATTCAATGAATTATGTTTCTTGGTTGAGAGTAATGGAAGTTGTTACTTCCGTAGGCATGAACTTTTCATTAAAATTGGTCATATTACAATCCTACCATATGTTAGTAACCAACAGACTTGGAAGGTCGACATAAAGATTTGTTGATCTATCTTGAGTCCACTCTTTAAGGCATTTGTCCAAACTTTCCTTGTGCCAAGTAGAATTAACACTCAAATTTTCCTCGATCATATACATTACCTGGGATGCATGAGGATAGGAAATGAAAATGTGAGAAATAGATTCAAAATTTTCTTTATAGAGAACACATTGGTTGGGACCATTCCAACCACTTTTAATTCCTTTATCCTAAATAAGAAGTTTATTATTCAGTTCCAACCAAAGAGTGATTTTACATATAATATGTGCTTTGAATTTCCACAGCCATCCCTACTACCACTTATTAGGGACTTCAAATTTGTCTTCATACCGAGATTTATAGCCTAATTTGTCTCTAAAGGAACCACCCTTAGGAATCTTAGACCAACACAGCAAATCTTCTGAACCATCATCCAAAGAAATAATGTTCTCACACAATTGACCCACTAATCTATCCCATTCCTTAGGTAGGCCTCTGGATGGACCCAATGATGCATTGTCATGCCATCCAATATGGCCTCTAGGTTGTAGGGATACTACACTCACATCCTTCAAGATGAATATGTTTAGGTCCCTAAGATTCTAAATCAAGGGATTAAAGAATTTGTAAAATGGACCCGAGCCTAACCAAGGATCCTCACCCAGTCGAATACTCCTTCAATTTCTTATTTTCCAAACTGCCTAGTCTCCCACCAAAGGGAAATCCTTCACCAATTCCTTCCACACAATGGAACCCTTTAAGGATTTAGATGGACCACTGAACCGGTTGATGATATACATGGAGGGAAAATATTTGGAATTCATAATCCTTCTCCATAAGGAATTTCCTTGACTTAGCCTCCATAAATTTCTACCAGCCAATAATTCAATAGCTTACTCAAATATTATGATATGATTAAGAAGACAAAAGGTGATAGGGGACATCCCTACCTTAAGCCTCTCGAGGATTTGAAAAACATGGGCGAGACCCATTAATTAGCACAAGAAAAGATGCATTTTGCAGACAGATCATGATCTAGCTCATT
>SNQJ01S0004395.1:28805-81135 GCA_010110895.2 Picea sitchensis
ATACAGTGCGCAGCTACCTTTGAAACAAAAGACTTCCCTGGGTTGATAATTTATGTTTCACTTGGTTGTTTGAAATTAATTAAGCAATTATAGTGACCAACACTTTTGACCTCATACATTAGGGGGCATATTTTGTACTTGTATTTTCCACCATAGGTTTTTCAAGGATGTTATTAGATGTTATGAGGATGAAATTACATAATTGAGTAAAAATCTCATAATCATTTCAGAAGGAAATAATTATTTTGTCAAAATTTCATAATTGAGGAAAAACTTAGAATTGAAAAGAAAGTTCACATTGAGTTGGAAAGAACTCATAATTTAGCATGAAACTTGAGAAAAAAGCTCATAATACAGAAAACTTTCATAATAGGTTTGAAAAAACTCATAATGAGCATGGAACTTGTGCATGACTTTTAATTTCTTAGTTAACATGTCATCAAGCATATCTATGAAATGTATCCACCTAACTCACATGCAATTTTTCCTATATCCAAGCTCTTCTAACTTCCTATAAGAAGAGGCCAAATCAAGGAGATAGGGGGGAGATAAAATTTGAGAGTCATTATGTTGGAAGAGAGAAATCAAGAGTGGAAAAGGAAGGAATTCTAAGATCTTGGAGATGGAAAGTACTTCAATAGTCTCAAGATAACACATGATATGTTGTACTTTCCCATTTTTAATATATAAATATATGGCAATTTTACCCTCCAATTGGTGTGATCTATGTTATTTAATACTTATATTAGTAGATATGATTTCATGTTGATAAAATTATATTACATCTATTTGTAAACTAGCTTTTTTCATGCTAAGTAAACTTGAGAAGGTACATGATGTTGTATGCATGTGAAGGAAATTGGTTGTAGAAGATGGGGTGATGAATTGAAGGTAAATCATATAGGATACAATAGGACAATTGTTGGGTAGAGGTAAGACCCATTCTCCTCTCTTGTTAGTATAGATAAAACCTACAAACTAGATCTATAGGAAAACACATTGTGTTTTATTCACAATATTTCATTGATATATGTTATATCAGTGAGATGGGTCACCTATCCGTAGGAGAATTTCCTCTACAAATGCCTTATATTTGTATAAATAGTTTCTCACTAAAAAAACATTAACTACTTATTGTCCCATAATTAATGAGTATCGTCCACATAATGGTCCTTATTTAGTTAAGAAAACCCTCTTACACTAACTAACTATGCACTAACTACTTAATGGGTCTTCTTCAAAGAATATGAACTCATACATTAAGTTGATAAATCCTAAGTACCCCAAAGTATGGAGTATAGTGTAGGAACCTAACATGCCATCCTCCTTTAATAATAGTGTTTTCCTTAGGACTAGAGGTGTGGAAACTATTTTAAAATCATTGTTGATTCCCAAGTGGTGTATTTAGACTACATAACCTTCAACTGTATCAATACTTCCTGAATAATGTGCTAGCGTAATTGAAATACTTTTGTGGAAAATATTTCATTTGGGTGTAACCAAATTGAACCTTTTTCATCAATTTTGGGAAAGTGGGTATGAAATCAGAAACTATTCCCCATGACCTTCTTCAAGCAAGACACGTGAAAGATTAGGTGGATCTTGAAATGGGTAGGAAGAACTAATATGTAGGAAAATTTTACAATGTTCTTGAGGATTTGACAAATGATATGAACCTAAGGGGGAACCATATTGGGTTAATGTATATCTAATAGGGGTTGGCCTAATAAAGGTCTCATATGTGCACTCTATGATAAAATGTACATACACAGGTCAATATAGTTCTTATTGAGACATGAACATATGATTTGGTTATGTTGTTTTTTTGTAACCTTAGGTTCTAATGGTTCATACAACCTCTATTAGAGACAGACAATCGATCGACTAACTAACATAAAGTTGGTTGGGAGGTCAATTGACACTTGGAGATAGTAAGTCGAGTAGTAAATTAGTCACTGGAAAGAGTTTGTCGAGTAATCAATTAGCTTCTAGAGAAAGTCATTTGGGTGGTTGAATAAAATTTAGAGATATTTAATCAATGGATCGACCAACTAAGAAATCAACTATGTATTGGATGACTGGATGGTTGGGTTGTATAATTGATGGGATGGCATGGATTTGCTGTAATATCTTACAATTGAAAACAGTTATTCATGGAACAAACCTTCCCCATTTCAAGGAAACTGGTTATATCATAATACTATAAATAAAGGATCTCATGGGTTGAGGATATATGAGATGTGATGTACTCAATGATGCATTGTGATATTTTGATCACAATTCACTATGCTTAAATGTTGAAACAATGTATTTAGACACCACCAATCTTCTTGGAGTATTGTTCCTTTCTTTATATCTATAGATTTTGTTTTCTCTTCTCAAGGTTACCTCCAATCCCAACATGGTATCAGAGTGACTGGTTTTGACCTCACTTGTTTTCCACAAATATTTTCAAGTCAGATCTTGTAGTGATTGACTTTGGGATGATGATTTTTTTACTGTAACCCTTTAAAATATGTAAGACATCAAAGATGGCTTCCAAGATTGATCTTATTGTTTTGAATGGACTCAATAATGTTATTTGAGCACCAAATATGGAGACTCTTCTAAAAATCAAGGGGATTTGGAAGTATACTAAGGTTGCTATTCCAGATCCAAAGGATGACCAAGTGAAATTTGTAATCGATGGGAATAAAATGAGGTTTTTGGGGTCATTATGACCTCCATTTCTCAGAAGATTCATTTTCATACAAGTAACATCATCTGTCCTCATGAAGTTTGGAAGAAGTTGAAGTATTTTTTTGACAAAGTCGATGAGAGTCAAGTTATCCAATTAAAGAAATATTTAATCTCTCTTGATCTGCATTCCTTTGAAAGGATTGCGATTTTTTTTCTCATGTTAAAAGAATGCAATTGAAACTAGATGAATGTGGGAAGAACTTTTAGAAGAAACACACACAACTCATTGAATTGGTCCTAATGAATATGAGAACACCTTTTGACGAGTTATGTTCCACATTCCATACATATTGGTAGGCACACAAGGAATATGGTAAGGAATATACCTTTGATACCTTATGTGGCTTATTGATTAATGATAAACATAGGTTTCTTGATGAAGGGGAGATTTTTGGTAAACACCAAGATCACTTGCTCAAGAGAAAGGGAAAGTTGAATTATAAGGAAAGAGGATGCTCCAATTCTCTTGTACATAGATAGGAATGTCTTAACCATAAGGCTAGAGTGAATACTAATGTGTTGATGTCCACCCAGAAGAATCGAAAGAAGAAAACATGTCTCTACTATGGAAAGACTTGATATGTAGAGAAAAATTGTTGGAAGAAGGGATCTAACTTAGAAGAGAAGGTTAAGAATCTTGAAGGTGACATGTTAGTTGTACATCAACCGACCAACAATCCTTCCAAGTTGGAACGTCTCAAGCGTTTCTTTCTCACACCTCGAAGAATGAATGGGTAGTTGATTCTGGATGCACCATCATAGGGAAAAAGATTCTTCTTTGTTCTCCTTGTTGGATAAAGTGTTCGATCAAAATACTTGTGTAGCTGAATATTTTTCCCTCGATATTGTCGGTCATGGTGATGTTCTATATAGACATGGTATACTTGTTTATGTATACCATGTGCCTAATCTAAGTGTAAATATATTATTGGTTTCCCAACTAACATAGACTGTTAATATTTTTTAGTTTTGTCCAAATCAGTTCTTTGTTAAGCATATGAAGAATGATAGGTCGATTGTCGTCGAAGGGATTCTCAACTCCAAGGATGGAATGTATAAGTTATGTGACCTACCTTGAATTGATCCTAAATCGACTACTCTAATTTTCTAGATTGATGAGCAGAGCATAATTTGGCATGAACGTCTTAGAAACCTAATTTTTCAAAGTCTAAATTTGATGGTCACATAGAACATCGTTTCTAGCTTACCCAAAGTTCTTCCACCTAATGAAGTCTATAGAGGATGTGTACTAAGAAAGCATCATCATGCAGACTCTGGAAAAGAATGGCATGCACAATACCCACTGGAGAATCTTCATAGTTATCTCTACTGCATTAATAAGCCTTCATTAGCATGTGTGAAGTACATTTTGACATTTATTTACGATCTCTCTAGATTTACTTGGATCTATTTCTTGAAAAATAAGAGTCATGTCTTTGAAAAAATAAAGGAATTTAAGGCATTGGATGAAAATAAATGTAATCAACCTATCAAGTGTTTGAGATCTGATAATGGAAGAGATTATGTGAATTGATCATTATAAGAATACCTTGCTCAATTAGGTATTTCTTGGTAGAGGTTTGTTCCTCATACTCCTCAACATAATGACATAGTAGAAAGAAAGAAATGGAATTTGGTGAAAATGGCTTGATGCCTTTTGCAAGCCAAAGATCCGTTGACTAAGTTTTGGGTTAAAGCTATTTACTATACCAAATATCTCCTTAATCATATTCTGAATAGATATGGTAGTTTTGTGACTCCATTCAAGAGATGGTGTAGCAAGAAGCCCTCAACTAGTCACCTCAAAATATTTAGATGTATTGATTGGGCCCATATTTTAGATGCTTGTAGGAATAAATTGGATGAAAAGATTCATGCTTACATCATGATGGGATACTCTGAGGAATCCAAAGAATATTAATTGTTTGAAACTATCAAAGTCAATATCACTATTAGGAGAAACATATTTTTTGATGAGAAGTATTCAAGCATTAAGTTGTTGAATGCTTCTTCTACTTCATTACAATATGATCCCTTTAATATTATTTCTGACAAAGGATCAATGACTCCTTTTTTTCTCATTTCAACTGGGAAGTAGAAATATGTTCCTGATTCAACTAAACAATCGATCTCTATCTCTGGGTTGAATAGTCCTTTTTCTGCTCCAACTAAAACTGTTACTTCTCCTGATAGAACTTTTGAAGTGAATGACAATTCAATATCCCCTTGTCTCCTTCAATGGGATGCTAAGATGATTGAAGTTGTTGGACCTAATGTTGGTGATGTCTCTTCAGGCCATTAGAGTCTGAGTCAAAAGGAGAAGGTTAGTGTTTCTTTGATGACTCATGTTTTTGAGACTTGTGATCTTGTTTCCTATGCTGATGCACAAGGAAAAACTTAATGGGAGAAATGTATGCAAGTTGAGATGAACTCTATTTTAAATAATCAGACTTGGGATTTAGTTCATTGACCTCAATGGAAGAACATCATGAAATGCCTATGGTTTTATAAGTCCGTATTTATCTTTGAAGGTGTTGTTTAGTGTCATAAATCTCATTTGGTCATGAAAGGATTTTCTCAGTAAGAAAGCATCGATTACACTAATGTATTTACCCTTGTTGCAAACATGAATTCTATTCGACTGATTATTTCCCTTGTTGCTCACTTCAGATTGTAGATCCACCAAATGGATGCTAAAAGTTCCTTTCTTCATGGTGACTTATCTGAAGAAATCTTTATGGAACAACCCCCTAGTTTTTTGACAGATTCTAGTCTTGTTTGTTAACTATAGAAGTATCTTTATGGTTTGAAATGGGCTCCAAGGGCTTGGTATGATAATATTGACCATTTCTTTCTCAATCATTCATTCAAATGTTGTGAATCTAATTATAGTCTTTATGTAATACATGATAATGGTGATAACTTGATTGTTGTTGTATATGTTGATGATTTGGTCATAGCTATAAATAATCTTGATCTACTTCTTGGATTGAAGAGACAATTTGTTGACACGTTTGATATGGTAGATCTTGGTCTTCTATATTATTTTCTTGGTCTTTAAGTTTTACCTCTGTTTGATTTTTTGTTCCTCTCTCAATATAAATATGTACGGGATCTATTGAACTATTTAAAATGGTCGAATGTAATCCATGTGCTACCCCTTTTTAGTCTAGGATTAAGTTGACCAAATATTATCATTCTTTCAAAGTCGATGCCACTCTTTAGAAACAATTTGTCAATAACCTTATTTATATAACTCACAATTGACTTGATATTTCCTTTTCTATTAGTGCGATTTTTCAGTCTATGCAGGATCCACATGCCAGTCACTGAAAATATGCACATCGAATTGTTATTCACATCAAGGGTACCTATCCTCTTGGTATCAAGTATTATTGCAATTCATATCCATTAGTAATCTTCACTAACTCCGACTGGGCAAGTGATAGTGATGATTGAAATTCCACTTCTAGCTATGTGTTTTTTTTTAGCACATGAACCTTGGTTTGGTCGTGAGAGAAACAAAAGGTATTCTCTCTATAGAATATAGAATATGAGTATCCTGACATAGTCAATGCAGGTACATAGGTTGTTTGGATTTTCCATCTCTTGGATCAACATGGATTTCTTGTTTAGACCTTGACTGTTATCTATTGTGACAATCAGTGCGCAATTAAGGTTGTTGATAATCCTGATTCCCATGGTAAAATGAAGCATGTCGAACTTCATGCTCACTACCTGAAAACGTTAGTTCAAAAGAAGGTTATCACACTTATCTATTGCAAAATTGATGATTAGATTGTTTATATCCTTACAAAACCATTGTTCGAAGCTAAGTTTGTTGAGATACACAATATGCTCAATATTTAAGCAATTACAATTATAGGGGGTGTCCTACTCACGTAATGTTAAGCCCTAGAAAAATACCCATGTTATGTATAAAACCCCTTAGTAAGACCTAGATATTGAATTATTACATTTATAGTGTTAGATTTGCATGTAGGATAGAACCCTTCATGGCACCCTTTCATTATAATTGTACACTTTGTCTCATATATATATATACCAAGGAGACCTAGTCTTAGAATAATATTATCTCATCATATATCATTTTGTACATTAAAAATATTGAAAAAGGAGGTCCCCCCCTTGAATTGGATGGTTATTCATTGATTTTGTATCATTTTCAAGGTGTTGGTTCATAATTTTTTTTATCAGAGCATCATTCCTAGGGTTTTTTTCTACTTCAAGTTAGTCATCTAGGAATTTTTGCTATAAGTTTTTCTGGGATGCTTCAGATAGTGAAATTTGGAGGTTACTTAAGAGACATATGAAAGTACCCCTGATAAAATGTTTAGGTTTTGGGCCATTATACTTTTGGAGATATAGTCTATGGAATATAAGGTTTTTGACTCATCCAAAATTTAGTTTTAAACAAGTCATCTTGAAATTTTTGCTATAATTTTTTTTTTGGGATATTTTCAGATAGTGAAATTTTGTGGACACTAAGGAAACCTAGCAAGTTTCATTTGGAAATTAGGGTTTGTGACTAGTCCTGAAATTAATCTCAAATGATTCATCCTTTTATTTTCACTATAAAACCTTTTGGTGTTTCAGACTCTAAATTTTTTATAATCCTAAGGAGGAATAGCGATTTACCTATGGAATTTTTTTCAGAACTTGAATCATTATAATTGGCGAGATATATATTGTAGAATTTGGGGATTTTTTCTAATCCTGAAATTGGCCTTAAACAAGTCATTTTGGTATTTGTGCTATAAATGTTTATCAGTGAAGGTTCAAACTGTGAAACTTTCAGGAGTTTAAGAAGTCATACCAGAGTACTACAAGATGAAATTTCATACTTAGAAGGGTTCAAAGTTCAAATATATATCTGATCAAATTTTATCCATTCAGACAAACTTCAAATTAAGGGTTTCAAAGGTACATAACTTACAATTGGCATAAATTATTATCGAAATATATATTTTTGGTGATTCAAAATTTGTGATAAAGAGGAAAAGGAGTTGCATTATTATTTTCTCACGCAGAAAAGGGTTATAATATTGGAAGCATTGTTTTCATTGATTTCAAAGAAAGGGGGAGACTACAGATTTACAAGACAAATATTGCAAGACGAAGATTGTTGGAAATATTGTTTTTGGATTTTTGATGCTCAATTTGGATACCCTATCTTTGAAGGAATTTATACTATGAATAATTGGATCAAATGAAAGCATATGATATATGCTTGAAAATTTTATTCTGATACCTTTCCAATGATATACAACACTCCCTCTAACTCCATGAGAATGAGGAGATACGAAATATTCTGTCAGGTCGACACAACCATAAAGTATAGGTAAGCCCAACTAGTTTTACAAGTCGGCCCAATAAGTGAACATATAAAAACTATAGATACATGATAAATGTATGCATTTGAATTGTAACCAAGAAAGAAGAGCAAGCACAAGTGCACATAAGATATATGAGGTGTGCAAGAGGACCTGGGGAATATTCTTGGTGTCTAAAGGTGTGCAAGAGGATTTTTCTTGGAGTTTTAAGGGTGCACTATGAAGGAATAAGGTCTATGATGCTGGAAGGAGCATTTTTTTGAGGTTTTGATATTTAATTATGGAATTATATTTTTGTATTGATGCTATGAAGTTTTATAGGGCATGAAGGATAAATCTGACTAAGGTTTGAAGCTATGTTTAGGGTATGAAGCAAGGAGAGGCACTGGAGCATGAAAATTAAGGGTATGATGATGTTGTGAAATGAATGAAGTATGAAGCATGCAGGTGAATTTAGGATTATCCAAGAGAAAATAGATGTCCAACCACCTATTCCACTGGCTCAAAATGGGGGTTTCCACATTGGCAGTTTTTCTACAACTTTTCAGGTCCTAAACTTCTGGGACCATTTTGAGGCCTAATCAATGTTTTTTGGGCCTTCCACAGTCATGTTGATTAAGGTTGGTTGTCATTGATGTCAACCCTTGAATAAATCTTGATAGCACAAAGGTTTGGGTAATGGACCCAAGTTTGTTTGATGTAAAGATGAGTCATTATTGTCTTGTCATGGTTGATAAGAAGTACATATGGATGAACTCCAAAGTGGTCCTCGTATGGTGAAATCCATCACAGGAAGATGCTTTGAAGATTGAGTTATCCTAGAAGTATGGTTAGAGAACCCATGCTTAATTATGGAATAATGATATGAGGGAAAGTGAATTTGTCAGTGAAACTATCCTAGATGCATAGTGCTTGTCATGCCATTTCCGGTGGTATGTGGAACGTCACATAACTCCTCACAGTTAGAGATTTATGAACATATAAATTTGGAGAACCCTCATGAGTCTTATAGAAGCCCCCCAAAGTCAAAGTGTCTTGAAAAAGAAATTATTTTAAATGGAGAAGCCCTAAAATAAGGAAAGTGTAAGGCTACATGAAGATATAAATAAGAGTCAAATCTCACTCATTAATGACACACTTGTACATATTGTATATCTATTTTCTTGTGTAAATATTATTGTAAATACTTGTGGATACATTTGAAGTGGTGAACATATGAGGTAGCATGAAGGGTTGATGACAAAATTCTCGGAATTACAGCGAATACAAAAAACCCTATTTTTTTAGGCATATGTGGTCTGTCTTTGTATAGGGTGTGTACAGTACACAGGTTGTCTGTGTATAGGGTGCATACATACGCGGGATGGATGTGTACATGGTGAGTACATGTTGGTAAAGCCACGGGAACTTGAGAAGATGAATATGCAGAGGTTCTAGATTATGAGATCAAGCTCTCAGGAAGGTCTAAAGTGATCAAATACATCATATCTGTGAATTGGTTCAAAAGGTATGTCTTATTTCTATGAATAGTTGGAATTTGATGTATGCATGAGGAATGGAAATGAAGATTTGAGGATTCTCCCTACAGAGACTAGTGGCTACATGGGATCTTCTACATAAATCAGATCTAGAAAAATACAATGCTGGTATATTTATCATTAATACTTCTTGTTGAGGCACATCTTGTATTTCTTGGCATATGGCTACGGGTTTTTATGGTACATGGTTGAGATCTTTTATTTGTTTATGTATTTAGAGGATGAATATAAAAAAGGGTTTGATGACTAAGATCATGTGAGGGAAAGTATACTTGTTCATGATTTCACACACCTATATGGCACATGACTAGAGAGAGACATGTTTGTCTTGAGTGAATGTTATGTATGAGAATGCATGCACAGGGTACAATTACAGTTTGGATATAGTGACAAGTTACATATCTATGTGAAAGAAGTTACAAAGGGTCAGAAGTTTTCAAGTGAAAGGAAACCCTAGTTATAGAAGGCATACACAAGTTGCATAATAGTTAGGGAGCGTACATATGTGGGTTCCAGTGCTACAGGTTGCATACCTATTGTATTTTTGTATATACATGTTTAGGTCAGGTACAGATTGGATATAGGTCAGTGTTATAGGTTGATACAGTTGTATAACATTATATCTCATAGTGACATGTTGACAGTGGTTCCATCATTCTACTTCTACTTCAGGGCGGTTGGACGGGGCAAGGAAAGGTGGTTGTAGCCACCTTCTGGTTGTAGCCGGAGAACATAGGGGGTTGTAGCTTCCTTCTAGTTGTAGCCAGAGAATTGGGGAGTTGGAGCTTACCTCATGTTGTAGCCTGAGAAACTAGGGGGTTGGAGCCTCCTTCCAGTTGTAGCTGGAAAACAAAGGAAGTTGGTGCTTCCAATGAATGTTATTCTTCAATACATATAAGAAAAAACATTCTGTGGTTTTCTCCCACTTTGGGTTTCCATGTAAAACACTAGTGTACTATGTATGTGTGTGATTGTTCATTTCTTATTGCTCATTATTGGATAATAATTCTACATTGATATAACACTTGGATTATTTGGTTAAAAATAATTATCATTACGCTATTACTAATTCACCCCCCTCCTCTCAGTAATCCAATAATTGGTATCAGAGCAGGTTCCTTGAGAAATCAGTTTAACCACTGAAAGGTAGATCATGGAGAGAAACAACTTGTATAAAAATGGAATACCACAGTTTTATGGACATAAGTATGCTTTTTGGAGCATAAAGATGAAGACATATATACAGGCACAGGGATTTGAAATTTGGCAATCAATTGTAGATGGATACACAGTACCAACAGTTCCACCAACAAATGAAAAATCAGTGAAACTTGGTCAGAATAATTCCAAAGCCACAAATGCACTTTTGAATGGTCTCAGTGAAACAATATTCACCAAATTTGCACATTGTAAATCCACTAAAGAGATTTGGGAAAAGATTTGAAATATTTATGAAGGAGATACAAAAGTCAAAGAAACAAAACTTCAAACTTACAGAGGTCAGTTCGAACAACTAAAAATGAAGGAAGATGATAATATTGCAGCCTACTTCTTACGATTTGATGAAACAATGAATGCAATGATAGGATTGGGAGAATAAATCAAAGAATAAGAAATTGTTCAAAAAGTGTTAAGATCTCTTCCTATGAGATTTGACCCTAAGATATCAACACTAGAAGAAAGATCAGATCTATAATCAATAAGAATGTATGAACTACATGGAATCTTCATAGCATATGAAATGAGAACTGAACAAGAAAATCTAGATGTAAAATAAGAAACCTTCAAAGCATCCAAAATATCAAATCAAAAGAAAAAGCAACAAGAAGAATATAAAAATAATAATGACGTCTCAGAAGATGATGAAGAAGTAGCCAACTTCGTCAAAATTAGAATGAACAAGGGAACCAACGGTAGGTATAGAGCTAATCTTCCTTTAATTTGTTTTAATTGTGATGGTATTGGTCATTTTTCTAACAAATTTCCTCATACAAAAAAAGAAATGATGAAGGTTACTCAAAAGGAAAACAAACATATAAATGAAAAAGAACTACAAAGAAAGTTTTCAAGAAAAGTTTTTGCACCAAAGAAGACATCTCATCATCAGATGAAGATGAAGTCAGTGACAGTGAGATGGGAAGAGTTCTAGTCATGGCAGTAGAAGAATCTGATAAAGAAGACTCCGAAAAATAATATGAAGAAGCCAAAGAAGAATATGAAGAAGAAATTGAAGAGGCAGAGGTTGACTTCCGAGAAGAATTAATGTGTTCCATAGAAGTTATCAGAAGAGAAAAGAAGAAAAACAAGAAACTAGAAGAAGAACTAGATAAGAAAGAAGACACTCAAGAACTAGAACAAATGATCACAAAATTGAAGGTTCAAATAGAAGAATATAAAAGAACTGAAGAAGTACTCAAAGAACAACTAAAAGAAAAGGACAGGATCTTTAGAAACTTGGAAGCATAGATTGTGACATTAAGAAAGGATATTCAAAAGAAAAATATGCATAATAGCTCAAAATTTTTGGATGACATTATTAACAATCAAAAGTCTCATTTTGACAAGACCAGACTTGGATACAATCAAATAGAAAATGGATCAAGCTCCAAAACAATAGAGTAAGAAAGATATCCAAAAAGCTATGCAGAAACAATCAAAGGAGATAGGAAGATATACAATGAAGATTAAAGGGACACTCCTCCACCAAAAAGATTCAGAATTCAGAATCAACAACCGAAAGATAGGCCTCAAGAAGAAGAAGGATTCATAAGAAAACCTCCTTTCAAAATATTCTCAACTCCCAGGTAGCAAACTATATTCTTTGGTCTATGTTATGCATGTAATAATTTTGGACATAAATTTGTGAATTGTAGATCTAACAATAACAACAATAACAACTTTGAGAGTCATACACAAATGGGTTATTCAATAAGGCCTAGTGAAACAAACAAAATAAGTTACAATAGGTTTGAATCTTTGAGAAATGAAGTGGAATGCTACAAATGTAACAATTTTGGACACATGTCCAAAGAGTGTAGAATGACAGTCCCTCCTAAAGAACCTCAACAGAATAACAACAGTCATAGAAAGGAACCACAGAAAAGGACATGGATAAGAAAGCAAGATCCGTATAGCAATGAAGAATGCACACTCGCTCTACAAGCTAAGCAGAAGAAACGTGGTTGGTATGTTGACAATGGGTGTTCAAAACACATGACAGGTGATAGAGACATGTTTCTTACATTACGAAAGGAAACAAATGGATCAGTGTCCTTCGAAAATGATGATTTAGCCAAAATCATTGGAAAAGGCACAGTCCGAATTGGGAACAAGAATACAAAGGCATAATATGTTCTACTAGTACAAAATATGAAACATAATCTTCTAAGTGTGATTCAAATGTGTGACCAAGGTCATAAAGTTACCTTCAATTCACAAAAGTGTGAGATAAGAAAAGAAGGTTCAGGAAAATTGATTGCTACAACTGCAAGAAATTCAAGCAACATATATGTGTTAAGTGAAATTGGAAATGAAAAGTGTTGTCTAGGAAAGGAAGATGAAAGTTGGATATGGCACATAAGAATGGGTCACATACATTTTTATAACCTTGTAAAAGTCAACAAAAGAGAAGTAGTTAGAGAAATACCCCAGATCACGAAGCCAACCAACACTTTATGCAAGCATTGTCAACAAGGAAAGAAAACAAAGACCAGGTTCAAATCAAAGGAATATTCAATGGCAATACCACTGGAAATTGTGCATACTCATCTAGTTGGACCAACTACAACAAAGGGCTTACAAGGTGAGAAATACTTTATGTTATTAGTTGATGATTATACAAGAATGACTGTAGTTTTCTTTCTCAAGAATAAGTCAGAAGCTTTTGAAAACTTCAAGATCTACAAGGAAATGGTTGAAAATGAAATGGATTCAAAAATCAAATGCTTGAGATATGATAATGGAGGAGATTTCACTTCAAAGGAATTTATGGACTATTGCAACAATCACGGAATAACAATGCAATTTTCTGTTGCTAGGACACCTCAACAGAATGGAGTTGTTGAAAGAAAGAAAATGACAGTACATGAAATGGCTCGAACAATGTTAATGGATTCAAAATTGACAGATAGTTTTTGGACAAAGGTAGTGCATACAACAGTTCACATTCAAAATAGAGTAATGTTCAGAAACAACACTGACAAAACTCCTTATGAGCTATGGAAAGGAAGACCAACAAATGTGAAGCACTTCAGAGATTTTGGAAGAAAATGCTACATCAAAAGAGAACATGGAAAAATGGGAAAGTTTGACTCTCATGTGGAGAAAGGAGTACTTGTTGGTTACTCAAGTACAAGGAAAGCATACAAGTGTTACAATAAAAAATTGAACAAAGTTGTGGAAAGCATCAACATGACAATTGATGAAACAGGTAGACCAGAATCAAAGGAAGAAGAAAATGAATCAATGGAACAACCTTTCAAGGAAGAAGCAGAAGATGAAAAAGAAGTAGAAGAGGAATATGAAGAGAATCTGACAGAAACAGAAGAGAAAGTTCAACAAGTGTCTCCAAAGACACCTAGTAGATGAGTACGGAAGAATCATCCTTCAGAACAAATTATCGGAAAAAAAGATGCAGTAATTGAGACTAGAAGAAGAATCCATTCACCAAAACAAACACACCTAGCACTGTCATCTAAAATTGAAGCAAACGGTTTTGAAGAAGCCATCAAGGATGAATTTTGGAAAAAGGCCATGGATGAAGAATTGGATCAAATAGAGAAAAATGACACTTGGGAATTGGTTCCAAGACCAAAGAATAAGAATGTGATCGACACAAAGTGGGTCTTCAGGAATAAATTGAATGAAGATGGATAGGTTACAAGGAACAATATCTAGATTGGTATGTAAAGGATATGCATAAGTTTAAGGAATCGAATTTGAAGAGACATTTGCCCCAGTTGCCAGAATGGAAGCAATCCATTTGATTTTAGCTTATGCATGCTCAAAAAATAATAAAATGTATCAGATGGATGTGAAATTAACTTTTCTGAATGGCAAACTTGAAGAAACATTCTACATTAAACAACCAGAAGGATTTCAGTTGTCAGAAAATGCAGATTATGTGTGTAAATTAAAGAAGGCCTTGTATGGTCTAAAACAGGCTCCTAGAGTATGGTACTTTAGACTGGATAAGTATCTACAACATGCAGGGTTTAGAAAAGGAAGTGCATACAACAACCTCTACATCAAGGTAAGTCAAGGTAATATTTTATTAGTTGAAGTTTATGTTGATGATATTATTTTTGGTAGTGATGATGACAGGTTAAGCCAAAAGTTTTCAAAAGATATGCGAAATGAATTTGAAATGTCATTACTTGGAGAACTATCCTTCTTTCTGGGACTTCAGATACGTCAAGGAAACCAAGGTATTTTTATTTCTCAAACCAAGTATATTAGAGAAATGCTAAAGAGGTTCATAATGGAAGACTTCAAACCAGTTATCACTCCCATGAAAACCAGTTCCAAGTTGAGCAAAGATGATGATTTGAAGTCTATAGATCACAGGCAATATAGGTCAATGATTGGCAGCCAACTATATGTGAAAACATCCAGACCAGATGTAATGCAGGAAGTTAGACAGGTGGCATGATTTCAAGAAACACAAAATGAATCACATGTATTAGAAGTGAAGAGTATTTTCAGATATCTCAAAGGAACAAAAGAGTTTGGATTATGGTATCCAAAAGGAAAGGATATATCACTTATTGCCTACATAGATGCAGATTGGGCAGGTTGTATTGATGACCGAAAAAGCACCAGTGGAACACCATTCAACTTGGGTGAGTGTTTAGTATCACGGCTAAGCAAGAAACAATCATCAATATCTTTATCTACAACCGAGGTGGATTATATTGCAGCAACATCATGCTGTACACAGTTTCTTTGGATGAAACAAGCTCTGACAGATATACAGGTTGAGTATGATGAGCCCATTCTAATATATTGTGATATTACAAGTGCCATTAGTATCTTGAAGAAACTAGTGATGCACTCCAAGATGAAGCACATTCCAATCAAGTATCATTTTCTACAGGAGCAGGTTGTAGAAAAGAACATCAGAGTTGAGTATGCGAGAACAAAAGAACAAGTGGAAGACATATTTACAAAACCACTTCCACATGAATCCTTTGAATATATTCGCCAGAGACTTGGAGTTATTTATACTCCAAAATTAATGTTTTTTTAATGCTTATCTTATATGTCTTAGATGTACATGAGGAAGCACCATAAGAGGACAATTCAGTCAGGGGGAGTAGCCTTGAATGGAAAGATACCTTTGCCATTAATGAAAAAGATGGAGATATTTATTAGATGCAGAGGACATAGGCATGGTTCCAGGGGGAGAATATTTATCAAATGCAGAGGACAGAGGAATGGTTCCAAGGGGAGCATGAGTGATATGATTTCAGTATTGCATCAGAGTGTTGCCATCAATTCCAAAGGGGGAGATTGTGAATTAAGTTTGGTTGTCATTGATGTCAACCCTTGAAGAAAGGCCGGTAGCACAAAGGTTTGGGTAATGGACCTAAGTTTGTTTGATGTAAATATTACTCATTATTGTATTGTCATGGTTGATAAGAAGTACATATGGATGAACTCCAAAGTGGTCCCCTTATGGTGAAATCCCTCATGGGAAGACGCTTTATGGATTGAGTTATCCTAGAAGTATGGTTAGAGAACCCATGCTTAATTATGGAATAATGAGATGAAGGACAATGAATTTGTGAGTGAAACTATCCTATATGCATAGTTCTTGTCATTCCATTTCCGGTGGTATGTGGAACATCACATAAATTCTCACGGTTAGAGAGTTATGACCATATGAAGTTGGAGAACCCTCATGAGTCTTATAGAAGCCCCCAAGAGTCAAAGTGTCTTGCAAAATAAATTATTTTAAAAGGAGAAGCCCTAAAATAAGGAAAGTGTAAGGCTACATGAAGATATAAATAAGAGGCAAAGCTCACTCATTAAGGACATGCTTGTACATATTGTATATCTATTTTCTTGTGTAAATATTATTGTAAATACTTGTGGATACATCTGAAGTGGCTAACATTTGAGGTAGCATGAAGGGTTGACCACGAAATTCTCGGAATTATAGCAAATACAAAAAACCCTATTTTTAGAGGCGTAAGTGAGTTGTCTGTGTATAGGGTGCATACAATACGTGGGATGTCTGTGTATAGGGTGTGTACGTACGTGGACTGGCTATGTACATGGTGAGTACATGTTGGTAAAACCATGGAAACTTGAGAAGATGAATATGCAGAGGTTCTAGATTCTGAGATCAAGCTCCCAGGAAGCTCTAAAGTGATCAGCTACATCGGATCCATCCATTGGTTCAAAAGGTATGTCTTATTTCTATGAATAGTTGGATTTTGATGTATGCATGAGTAATGGCAATGGATATTTAAGGATTCTCCCTAGAGAGACTAGTGGCTACATGGGATCTTTTGCATAAGTCAGATCTATAGAAATACAGTGTTGGTATATTTATCATTGATACTTCTTGTTGAGGGAGATATTGTATTTGTTGATGTATTGAGAGGACGAATATCAGAAAGGGTTTGATGACTAAGATCATGTGAGGGAAAGTATACTTTTTCATGATTTCACACACCTATATGGCACATGACTAGAGAGAGACATATTTGTATTGAGTGAATCTTATGTATGAGAATGCATGCACAGGGTACAGTTACAGTTTGGATAGAGTGATAGGTTACATATATATGTGAAAGAATTTATAGAGGGTCAGAAGTTTTCAAGTGAAAAAAATCCCTAGTTCTAGAAGGCATATGCACGCTGCATAACTATTAGGGCACATACATACGTGGGTTGCATAACATATAGGGCACCTCCATACGTGGGCTACAACGCTACATGTTGTGTACCTATTGTATTTTTGTAGATACATGTTCAGGTCAGGTACAGATTGATTACAGGGAAGTTGTATAGATTGGATACAGGTCAGTGGTACATATTGATACAGTTTTACAACAATGTATCTCAAAGTGACAGGTTGACAGTGGTTCCACCATTCTACTTCTACTTCAAGGCAGTTGGACGAGGCAAGGAAAGGTGGTTGTAGCCACATTTCGGTTGTAGCTGGAGAACATAGGGGGTTGTAGCCTCCTTCTGGTTATAGCCAGAGAATTGGGGAGTTGGCGCTTCCCTTAGGTTGTATCTTGAGAAACTAGGGGGTTGGAGCCTCCTTCCAGTTGTAGTTGGAAAACAAAGGAAGTTGGTGCTTCCAATGAATGTTATTCTTCAAGACATATAAGAAAAAACATTCCATGGTTTTCTCCCACTTTGGGTTTCCATGTAAAACATTGGTGTACTGTGTATGTGTGTGGTTGTTCATTTCTTATTGCTCATTATTGGATAATAATTCTACATTGATATAACACTTGGATTATTTGGTTAAAAAGAATTATCATTGTGTTATTATTGATTCACCCCCCCCCCCTCCCTCTTAGTAATCTAACAAGTCACACTGTAAAATTTAACAAGAGTGTAATGAAAAAATTTGTAGTCCTTAGATATGCCTTTCAAATGAGCTATCATTCACCCCAAACAAAGATCGTATGAAAACGTTGCTCCCTTGGGAAGTTGACGTACCAACTACCCCCATTGGGGCCCTGTTGACGAGCAAATTTGACATGCCGTCAAATGGAAGAATAGATCCAGACCGGGGTTGTCTAAATAACCCAAGCCGTTTGGTGTAATCTATTATGACGGGTTTAATGGCTCCATTAGCCAACTAGGGTCCTAAAACAAAGAAAAGGAATAAACTACTTAATGCTAAAAACTATAATAATACATATACTTTAATCTAATTATTTACAAATGTTTTAAACATAAAGGTAAATATGAACATGTCATTATGAATAAAGTAATTACAAGTTGCAAGTTTGAGTGAATGCCTTGCAAAATCAATGTCTGGTAATTGTTTTCAAAAGTAGATAAAGAAAGAACATGTTTTTATATTTTCTGTTTTATAATCACATATCTAAGAACCATAAATAAAACATGATTTGAAACAAGGATAGAGTGATGGTCAAAGCCAATCTAAAACTGTCATGTTTCGCTAAGAAATAAAATAACAGAAATTAAATGGAAATAAAGCTAACCTGAGATTAGTTTCATACCGTGTCTATGTCTCTGTGCGATCCAAAACTCCAGCTGTCTTGCCTGTGAGAGAAATCTATGATAGGCATGTACTAATGTTTTCTGAATAAATTCAAGTTGTCTATTGACATCTAAGATATAAGAATAGAAGCGACTAGGTCTAGGGTTTTAGGGTTTCAGCCGCATTGCCACATTTCTAGCCCCGCTGGGGCACATGACTCTGAAGGAAGGAGGGTCAAATGGCGCCTCCTACAGCCAGGCCACTGCGAATGGAAGCTCTGGAGAAGGTTTCAAGCAATCGACCTTTGAGCCTCCACCAGATCTGCGTGCAAAAATCCTAACGAAAGGAACTTTCAAGGACCGGGAGATGGATATCGATCCAGAGAATGTCGCAATACCTACTACAGTGTAGACTCCATGGCTATCGAGCAAATGCATTCCACAAGTGCCACAAGCTCCGAAATACATCATCAACTCACCATGCATAGAAGAGAAAAAACAATACATGAGGGACCACGCCCTAGTGGGAAAATTCCTAGGGCTGCGGCCTTCAGAGTGGGATCTAATCAAATGGATACAATACTGGTGGAAGCCAAAAGGACATTATGAACTAAAACTGGGTTCCAAGGGCTTCTTCACAATCATATTGCACAACCTCAAGGACCACAATCACATTTTCGACGGCGGGCCTTATTTCTATAACTCAGCAGGACTCTTCTTAAGATTCTGGACTGAGAAGTTCAACCCTGAAAAGGAAGATTTTTCCCATGCACCAATATGGATCAGACTGTACTCTCTCCCTCAGGAATTCTAGCTGGAAGAGGTCCTGGCTGGTATAGGCAATACCATTGGAATATATGTTAAGTCTTCAGAAGCTACCAAGAAAAGGCAATACACCTCTTATGCGTGCATCTGTGTCTACCTGAACATAGTTAAACTGTTGCCAGGATCAATAATTCTCGAATACCATGATGAGGATTGGACCCAAACCATTGATTATGAACACATTCCATTCAGATGCAGGAAATGCCATGAACATGACCATCTTTTTAGAGAGTGCCCCCTCAATGCGGCTCACAAAGAAGGGAACCCAGAAGGCGAAAAAGACAAGGACGACTTTGCTCAACCAGTGGGGAAAAGAAGACAAGCAAGACGAAAGAAGCCAACTCAAGTAAGTAAAGATCCCTCCACTAGTAATAAATATGAAATATTACAAGATCAACCAGAGAACCCCTCAACCCTCTTAAATCCCAATGAACTCCATGCAGATAATCCTCCCCAATATTTGAGCCAAGGGGAAGAACGACCATCACAAGGGAAGGAATCTGATCATCCCCCCCTAGACACGGCCGGGGATCAGCAAGATTTTCTGGAGACAGAGGATGGTGATGCTGAAATGGAGCTATAAGAGCAAGAATTAGCTGGGGTGGACCTGGAGCACCTCGAACATGCCTATAGGCATCAGAAACTGTACACCATACCTCGAGATCAATTACAGAAGGTGCACAAGGTCTTTCTCAATTCCTCTGCTGGTTCCACAGCTCGATCCAGCAAGGGCCTAGGAATACAGAGCAGTCAATGAAAGAATTAGAGCAAAACTCAGAAAGATGAAAATAAAAGAGGGAGGAAGTCTACCAATAAGCTTATATAAGAAATATGCCATTTCATGGTAAATTCAGGGCAAATCCACCTCATCTCGGACAACTTTCCTCCCCTCTCCACCCCCCCATCATCATGAAGATCATCTCCTGGAATATCAGAGGCCTCAATGGACGTAGAAAGCAAAAAATGCTATGAGATCTACTCTTTGCGGAAAAACCAGACATAGTATTACTACAGGAAACAAAATGCACAACTAAAGACATTGATAGGCTACTCCCCTACTGTTGGAAGCAAGGGGAAGCAATTTCAACCGTAGAAACAGGCACAACTGGAGGTTTGGCTATCCTCTGGAACCCCAACTCATTATTGATGGAGAACTTTATCATTACCAAATGGTCCATCACTGTCGATTATAGGCTTATAGGCTCTAACAAGCCTGGACACCTGACTAATGTCTACGGCCTGACCAACCAAAGAGATAAGAAAGCCTTCCTAAGGAACTTGGAATACATATCCAACCTGACCAGGTACAATCATTGGAATATTGGGGGAGATTACAATCTTATTCGCATTCTGGAGGAAAAAAAAGGGGGATCAAGATGCCTAGATCAAGATTCCACTGACTTCAATAGCCTCATAGATAAACTCAACCTCATCGACCTGGAAGCTATCAATGGCAATTTTACCTGGACAAATAGAAGAACCGGATCACACCAAATCGTCAATAAAAACTTGATCGCTTCCTCATCTCTGACTCCCTTATGCTGGAGGGAACAACCCTGAAAGCGAGTATTCTGAATATCACTGGCTCAGACCATTGGCCCATTCAGCTATGGATGGATGTGTCAGCAACACCAGGGAAAAAACCTTTCCAGTTTGAACAGTTTTGGCTCAAACATCCAGACTTCCAAGCAAATATCCAGGATTGGTGGAGGGAGGCAGAGGTCCCCTGTGGTCCAAGATGTACAGATTCCAACAAAAGTTAAAAAACTTCAAACAAATTCTCAAATTCTGGAACAAGCAAACCTTTGGCAATATATTCAACTCCCAAAAGCAGTTGTTAGAGAAAATGGAGGTGATTCAAAATCATATCGATTTGCAAGGGTTAACGGACAAGCATAAAGCCCAGGAAGCAACAATAAATCAACAGATGGAAGCCAGAAAAGGACAAGAAGAGATTTTATAGAAACATAAATCACGCATCCAATGGCTCAAGGAGGGGGACCGCAACACCAAATTCTTCCATATATATATCCTTCAGCGCCGTCACACTAATAGAATCACGCACCTAATCTCCACCAATGGTGATCCCATTCATTCCCATGAAGACCTGGAGACAACACTAATAGACTATTATAAGGATCTCCTCACGGACCCTCTCCCGGACAGATCAGAAGCCATAGCTAAGGTCACACAACATGTACCCTCCCTTATCACCAAGGAACAAAACTCAGCTCTACTTCGGCCTATTACAATCAAGGAGGTGGATCAAGCGCTTCAGGACACCCCAAGATGCAAGGCACCCGGCCCTTACGGCTTCACCAATGACTTTTTTCACCATTGTTGGTCGATGATTAGGGTCGAGGTATGGGAAATTATTGAAGATTCCCGATCCATAGGACAAGTCCTTCAAGCTCTCAATGCGACCTTCCTCACTCTCATCCCCAAAGAGGGGTAGGCTCACCATACCAAGCAGTTCAGACCCATAGCCCTCTCCAACATCATCTATAAACTTCTAACAAAGGTGATCACTCGAAGGCTCAAGCCCATCCTACCAACTATCATCTCTCCAGAACAATCGAGCTATGTGGAGGGTAGACAAATCCTGGACAGCGTCATCCTAGCTCATGAGGTGATCCACTCTTTGCAGAAGACTAGAATGCCAGGTATGCTCCTTAAATTAGATCTCTCTAAAGCCTTCGATAAGATAAGTTGGGACTACATGCGGTAAATGCTCCTTGCCTTTAGCTTTGATAAATTTTGGGTGACTTGGATCTTGAACCTGACCTCCTCAACTTTTTTCTCCATCCTTATCAATGGTGTTCCCTCTTGCCCCTTCTCCCCTTCTAGAGGAATTAGACAGGGAGACCCTCTCTCCCCGTTCCTCTTTATCATTATGGTTGAAGGTCTTAGTCAATATCTTCACACAACTGTTGTGAATAACTTATTGGCAGGCCTACATTTGGATGGCATTTCCCCCCCTATCTCGCATAGCCAATTTGTGGATGACACGCTCCTGACGGGTACCCCAACTATGCGTGAAGAAAACTCCATCCTCTTGATCCTCCAAACCTTCTTTGAGGCCTCAGGTTTGGACTGCAACAAAGACAAATCCCAAATCTTTTTCTTTAATACACCCCCCCGATTCAGCGTCATATCTCTGACATCTTAGGTTTCCATATAAGCTCCCTTCCATCCAAATACCTTGGCATCCCTCTGATTGATAATGCCCTCCGAAACTCATCTTGGGAACATCTCCTCTCCTCTTTTACTAGGAAGCTCTCTTCCTGGACCCTCAGAGTTATAAACCTTCTGAGTCATCTCATTCTCCTCCGAAAAGTTCTCCAGGCCCTTCCCACCTACATATTCTCGGCGTTGGCTGCTCCAAAGTTTTTCCTCACAACCATTAAAATCCTACAAAGGAACTTCCTTTGGCAAGGCCTCAATACAGGAAAGAAAATAGCACTTATCAGCTGGGACAAACTTTGTCAACCCAAAGTGCAAGGAGGCCTTGGATTACGGGACCCCACCATCATGAATAAGGTCCTAAGCGCAAAAATATGGTGGCGATGGCTTAAGAATCCCAAGGACCTTTAGGCAAGGCTATGGAGGAAGAAACATGTACCAGAGTTGGTGGAAAAAAACCTAATATGCTGGAATGGAGACATACCAGGGTCTTTAATCTGGGCAGCAGCTAAGCAGAATAGATAGCTAGTCACTCACCATGCTTTCTGGGAAATTAGAAATGGGGAAACAACCCTATTCTAGAAAGATTCCTGGTAGTAATGGCCAATTTTGGACCATGAGGACTGGGCTGAGCGTATCAGCACCCAAGCCACACATGCGAGCCTGAAAAAAGTCACTGATTATTGGCAAGATAATCCTCTAGAAGACACCTGGTGGCACTGGCACCTTGATAGGGAACGCATGAACCTGGACGCGCATGTGGATTTGAGACCCTGGAAGAATGACATGTTCAAAAGGAAAATCCCCAAGCTCACAAGAGAGGGTATCCTTCGATGGGGATATTGACCATGGGGCACCTATAGAATATAAGAAGCCTATCACATCAAAATCCACTCGAACCTGGCACCTACACAGGAAGTTTGGAGCAAAATCTGGAACCTCAAACATTGGCCTAAAATCACCCTCTTCCTCTAGCTTGTCATCCATTCGAGCATTCTAACCTAGGATAACCTCTCAAAAATAGGTTTTGTGGGGCCTTCTATATGTATGCTTTGTGGGGAGGCAGAAGAAACCATGAATCACCTTCTCAATTCTTGCCCGTATACTGCTCAAATATGGGACCAAAGCGCGCTCATTATGCGCACCTCGGACCGCGAAAGAGACAACATCATCGACACTATTACGAACAAGAGGGACCAAGTGTTTCAATCTCCCCTCCTAAACCGTATTTGGCAATTGCTTCTCGGATTCATTCTCTGGCAGGTATGGAAGGAAAGAAATAGAAGGCTTTTCAGGAATGCTTCCCTCCCATGGTAGCACTGCTGGAACCGTTGTCGCCTCAATATTCTGGAAACTCTCAACCTCCATCTTTGGAATGAAAAAGACCTGATAAGCAATCCCTCAGAACTCTTGATCCTTAAGCACTAGAAGCCCTTCCCAACTTCTCACCCACCTTCCCCCACTTTCCCACCCCGTCCTAGCAGCCCCTCCTCTTGGTCCACCCCTCCGGTCGACTTCATCAAACTCAACTTTGACGGAGCCTCTAAAGGCAATCCAGGAGCAACGGGTTATGGAGTCATTTTCTGCAATCATCATGGACACATTATTCTCATTAATGCAGGATCCCTTGGTCATACCACGAACAATGCAGCGAAACTTTGGGGACTTATCAGAGGACTGCAATTAGCCATTGACCACAACTTCACCAAGTTGATTGTAGAGGGAGACTCTCAAATCATCATCAATCTCTTCAACAGTCTTTTAAATGGAGCAAACCCAGAAAGAATATCACCTAGCTGGATACTCTCACATGGGCTAAAGACTATTACCGATTTGCTACAACCCAATTAGGCTATTATACCTGCTCATATCAGAAGGAGTGTGAATCAAGTAGCAGATGAACTGGCTAATCTGGGGACCAACTGGGATGGACCGGAACTCCTTTGCAAAACATCCCTTACTCCTGATCACCCTATCCTTCAGCAATGTATCCGCAAAGCTGGGGAAGTGGACAGACCCCCGGATGGGGTGTTAGTGCAGACCACTTAGCGAACAGAGGGAGAGCGGATGAGCCAGCAAGGTAGAGATCCATATGACTAGCTCGTGCCGACCACCGCTGACTCTACCTTGCATTAAATGGATTTCAAGTCGATTGTAACAACATTAATTTTGTTTCACCTGACCTCCATTACGCATTATTCTATGGCTTCTCTGTCTTCTTGTGCTCCTCTCCCTCTCTCAAGGATCGACTCCCACACTCCTCTGCTACCCTGGCCTGTTTATGCTTGCACGTTCGTGGTGCTCACAGATCCCAGCTTTCTCCAGGCTCTCCACAGTTGCCTGGAACACCAAATCCTTTTCTGTATTCAAATCATGCCGTGTCAACAAGGACGGCCGCGAAGGGGCTCTCCTTGGCATCCTCCTTGGCCCCGAGCATTGGTTTCTCCCCCTGGTTCACCCTCAACACTTTCCTCGCCGCTTCTGTTACCTGAGTTAGCACTTCTCACTTCTTCCACCTCGCCTATCTCCCGCTTTGAGTGCTTAGCCATAATTGAAAGTTTGTCGGGCTCTTCTCTGCACCACCTTGCCACTCCACCGACCTCCAGAACTCTCAATCCTTCCCTTGCACTACTTACTGGTTCCTCAAAGTCGCCCATGGGGGAACCACCTCCTGTTCGGGCTACCCGAAATAATACATCTGCGTCTATCGACTCCAGGCCTGATCTGCAGCTGAAAGAGAGTTTCACCATCCTCTATGATTTGGTTTTTGAACTCCGTCAGGGAATGGAGGACCTACAATTTTGAATGCAGCTTATGGATGGGAGGATCTCGACCCTCCTTCAGCTCTTATCTACTTTCCAAGACGCCTCTCCCTCCTACCCAGCAGGCACGACCTCAGCAGGGGTGCCCTCTTGAGAAGGCGACGACAGAAATGTTAGGATGCATAGTGTAGCAGAGGTCGCTGCGGAGCAGGTCCAGCATGAGGACATGGAAGCGATGACAGCCACAGGTCAGCATGTGCACACTCCGTCAGGAGACTCTTTGCCAGTTGCCAACAAGGACAAGTGCATCGTAGATGATGACATGCATTGGGAAAACATAGGGACACCCGTTGAGGAGGAGTCGTGGCATGCAACTGATCTTGCCAACTGGCCAGGTTACTTGCCAAGTGTATAACCCCTCAAGGGATCTTTTCTTTTTAATAGTTTCTCCTTTTAGTTACAATTTAGTCAGCTTAGCTTTGTTTTTTAAGACTGTTAGGTTCTCAGATGCTAAACTTACCTGGTTGGCTGAATTGGTTTCTCCCTTTTTGGGCAGTTCAGTAACTACAATCTGGTTGTTATCAAGTTTTTGTAACTATGGTCTGGTTTTTGAAGGCCCTTATATATAAAACCTCTTACTTAATATATATATATATATATATATAAGAATAGAATAGTAAACACATATGGTCCAGTGATCTTATAATTATGGATTATTACAGTAAGAAAAATCTTTATGTGAAGCATTCATTTTATCCATCAATTAAACATCAGGCATAAATCATGATATTAAAATTGATATAATTATCACAATCATAACATATGGAACAACAAGTTATAGACAAGATTTTGAAGTGTTCGATAAAATGGAATATCATATGTTAAAGAGACAAAAGCTACATAACATATCAATATATCATAATAAAAGGGAAAAACATGTATGGAACAATTGTCACATCAGTCTAAAGCCAAAATGTTAACTGGTTAACCATATAATTTTGAGAGTCACATGCCTATAATCTGTTCCAGCCAAAGATTTATTTACTTACAAAATGAAACCATATTTAAAGTGACTTGAGATCACCTTCTCCTAACTCACAGGATAGGATAGGATCTCATAAAATCAAATAAATATTACAAAATAGTGGATTTAAAAACCACGTAACAGAGTCGATTTTTATCCAAGATAAATCAAATTTCTTTACAAGATAAACATAAATGAGACTACTAATGATTCAGATGCATAATCAAATGTATTTTCTCCAGATGATCAACAACATAATTTCCTACTTCCTAAAAAGACAAAACAAATTTAATAAATTAGAAAATCATTCACAACCAATTTCTAATTTTTATTTACAAAGAGACTTGGCTACATAATCGAAGATTTTGTAACCAGTCTTAATTTAGCAATAAAATCAAATTCCAAATTGACTTATTTCGAAATAGATAACAAGCATAAAATAAGAGAAGAAATTGTTTTACCATTTCAAAAATTGACTAAAGATGGGTCGGATAGTTCCGAATTTACTATTGCCTTAACACTTGTTGCATTTTTTATCAGTATGTTTCTTGTTCTCTTGATGAGTTTATTTTTCCTCTCTATGTGCACCTTGAGGTCCATATTTTCTTATCTTAACAAATCATTTTGAGTAGTAAGCGATTTAATTCAGGCCTGAAGGATAGGGATGTCGGTGTAATACCGCTCGATCCAATGGAAGCAAACATCACATTGTACAAGAGAGATGGCAGGTCGATGGAGTGCATAGTCAAACATGGGTGCATCTACTTTATCTATTATCTTCTTCTGATCAGGCCTAATACCATAGAACCCCTCCTTACCTTTGAGTCACGATGGCAAATTTGTCACAAAATCGCAGGGTTCAGTAGGAGCAATGAATTTCTTCCTATAATCCTGCAAATCTGGGTCTTCTAGAACAAGAAACTCTTCGATCTTGGGATCTGAACACTTGAGATCAAATGAGTGTTGGATCGGTTCCTAAGCTTCCTAGAAATTTGGCAACCTTCCCTTTTGTTTTTGAACCCTGAGTCTGTGCATTTATTTTTTATTCATTTGCGAGGTTTTTCAACAAACAGATGAATAATATCATTTGGCCTAGCTTCATTTTCAGGAACAAAAGAATTAATAACCTTCAATTAAACATTCCCTTGCTCAGAAAATCCTGTAGGTGAAGACTTACTCGACATCCCTGCATCTAGAGGGTTTCTATTGGTAAAGTCTCGTGTATTAATTGAGAAACTTGACTGGTCTTTAATCAATGGCTCATCTAATCTAGGGTTTACCATAGGAAGAGTCTGGGTAAAACCATTCCTTATCAAGAAACCTTCCCAATTGTCACCCACGATGGACAAGTGATGCGCCAACAATATCTTAACCAATCAGTGATGAAAAAGGCTGGAATCAACACTTTGTCTTTTATATCTTTTGGACATTTTATAGAGACTTCTCAGAAAGTAAAATGACATGTTTAAATCAAAACCAATGAATTGCACAAGTAGATGAATATGGTAGAGGAAGACTAATCCATATTGACCTTCACAAGTCACGAATTGTTTGAGAATAAAAAACAAGCTATGCCACCTAGGTTTAACCAGGGAGATGGGAATACCTTTTTCGTAACAATTGATTTTTTGGGACGTCATGAAGAGGCTCCACGGTACTGCTTCAATTCGTGAGTTTTTGAACCATTTCTCACCAGTGGATGGAAGCCCTACAGATTCACTCACAAACCCCTCGATCAACTCTAACTGTGTATCCCCAATTTTTGCTCTGAAACCATCGAAGGTCTGTGAAAAATCCTTCTCCACCTGAAGGTTATATCATTCAAATATTTTAAGGAAAGCATTCCAACCTTGGATTTTTAAGTCCTCAATCACATCATCATGAGAGAGTAAATCTTGGCACCCATTTGGCTCCAAGAGAATGACAAGTGCAACCAAAACGTAACAGGGATAACTCTGAGTAGTTTTACATTTGAATGGTAGGAGCAACAGGAACAAATCCGAATGGATAGTGGAGAAACGACCATAACAAAGCCTATGTGTTATCATAGCACAGATAGTGAGAGTAAACATCGAGGGTTTGATTGTAATGCTTTACCATTCCTTGTAATGAGAGCTAGACATACAAAGTTGAAACCCTATGCCTGTAATGAATGGCTCGTTAATACGTTTTTCCAGCAAGGTGAAGTAAGGACACAAGTACAACATGTGTGCATTGATTGTTATGAATTCTAACACAACTATTGAATTTGTAGGGTTTTATCAAGTATATAAAAAAGGCTCTTCATAAATTGAATACAAACCATCGAACCATATAATAACTATATCAAAACCCAAAACATCAAAAAATAGGTCACTCAAACATTGGATTTATATTTTATATAAGCATGATGACCTTTAAAAGAATCCATTCTAAGACATACAAATTATAACACCAGGCTAGGTTTTATGTTTGATTCATGCTTACAATCATGAATCAAACATAAAACAAATGAAAGCTCAGACAATAAGAGATTAATCAAAATATTTCTTAACCCAGTAATTATCTTAAAATTCTCAAAAACGTTTATGAAATCGAGAGGAAGGTAGCTACAAAAAATGTAATTTCTTGTTTAAATATCAAAATCATGCGGGGTTGCCAACAATGGTGATGTACTAGGCGAAGCATTTATCTCTGCATCACTAGAAAATTCATGTTAGGACAGATCAGAATGATTGAAAAATTAAAGAATAGTCAACATCAAGTCAAGCATTCCGATCAAAACTCAGAAAATCACATAGTCTAGCGTCAGATGTGTTTCTCTCCAAATGCAATCTGGTGACAAGTTTTAATTACGAGCGAGACAATGTTTAAGAAACTAATTCCAATATTGTTGATAGGGTCGTTGCTTCTAGCAGGCGTTCATAGCCTTGGCAGGGATGTCATTTAACCCAATCTAACACCTCTACCCCATCCAAGAATTATCCATTCAAGATGAAGGAGACTTTTACGATTAATTCCAAAAAGTCATACCTGATAATTTTCTTAAACCCGACATTGCTTCGTTGCTAGCAGGCCTGTTCAGTACCCTGACAAAGTTTCCCTAGAATCATGCATGTATTTACCCACTGTCAGGAAACCTGTTCAGTATCTCGATGGGTTTACAGACACTTCCCACACCTTGTAGTGCTTTCAACTCTCTAGAATTTATTCACATTTGACATAAAATTTATGATATTCAAGAGAGTGGGGTGATGCTGAAAATTTCATATTTCGAAAAACTTGATATTTTCCAATTTAATTTCTCATTTGGAAACCTTCATCATGATCTGAACTCTTAGTTTTCGGTTAAGAAAAATCTCTCGAGGACAGGAAGGCATACTTGACTTGTTTTCTTTTAAAATAGGGACAACGTTAAGAGTTTTAACAATGATCGTATCTTCTCGTGATTATAAAGAGAAACCAGGAACACTATTTTGAACAGAAATTTTCTTCTGCTAGTCTGAGTTTTATCAATTTATAGTATCAGTGCCTTGAAATGACCTCGACTGTTGTTTTAAGATAAGACTTCTGATTTTCCTTCCATGAACAAAATGGTGACTCAGACATAAATTTATTCAGAAACAAATGAAAACAAGAAAAATGAAAATAACCAAAATCGAAAAATAGAGAAGAGAATTAAAACAAAACAAAATATGTACAAAGAAGTGAATCTAGGGTCATCAAAAAAAATATCTTTTGAGAGCTTGGCCATTTATCGAGAAAGTGTCTGGTCGTCCCTCCAAATTGTGCAGATGGAAAGAACTGGGACCTAGTTTTTTAGAAATTACAAACGGTCCCAACCACATGTTCTGGAACTTGGTGTGTTCCCCCTTTCCCTCGTGCGGTTTATCCCATTTGAAAACCAAGTCTCCTACATCGAAGTTCCTATATGAAGACGAGTTAGAATCAAACCATATTTTCACAATCTGTTGATGCTGATCCAATTTCTGTTTAGCTTGTGCCCTTATTTCCTCCAATTTTAATAAGGCATTGATTCAGCTTTCTAGAGGAGGGCATACCTCTTCTTGGACTTTCTGCAATAATTGTAGAGATGGAAGTAAAACATGAGGAGGGAGGATTGCTTCTCTTCTGTAGATGAGAAAGAAAGGGGAATTACCAACAGAGGTTTTTGGTGTTACCCTATCAGCCCAAAGTGAGTTAAATAGTGTGTTGTGCCAGTTCTTATGATTTTCTGAGACTGTCCTCTTAATGATCTTGATTAAATTTTTGTTTGTTGATTCTGCTAGACCATTTCCTTGAGGGTAGTAGCTGGCAGAATATTTCAATTTAATCCCTTTTTCTAAGGAAATTACATTCATATCAAGGGATGATAAATACGAGGCGTTATCAAAGACCAAAAATTCTGGAATGTCAAATCGAGTGATGATATGCAAATTAAGGAAAGATACTACATGATTCGTGTTTACCACTTTCAAAGGTGCAACTTCGGACCATCTGGTAAAATAATATGTTTTTGTGACAATACACTTATGTTGCTATGAATAAGGAGGATTAATTGGTCCTATGATGTCAAGACCCCATTGCTGAAAAAGGGAATCTACAGTGACAAGCTGCAAAGGGAATGTTGCCTTTTTCACCCGTCCTGTAGCCTTCTGGCAGATTATGCGTTTACGACACAACAAGTGGGCATCTTTAAATAAAGTGGGCCAATATTACTGAGCTCTTAACAGCTTGTGAGAAGTGGTATCTCTGCCAAAGTGACCACCAGATTCACCTACATGAAGTTCAGATAGTACCTTTTCCGATTCTTCTTTGTCTAAACAACGCATAAGAACAACATCAAAATTATTTCGAAATAATAAATCATTTATTAACTGGAAAGATGCATATTTTAGCCTTAGTTCTCTTCTGTTCTTAGGATCAAGATAGCGAGGAGTAGATCCATGCGTCAAATAAAATTTTATATTTTCATACCAAGAATTGGCAGTAACTTGTGCACAACTAATTTGATTTTCATTGTGTTGATTTACAGTTAAGGTGTTAATTTGACTTTCCTACCCTTCAACTGAATCAGCTACTAGTTTGCATAGGCCTTGACCTCTAACAATTTGTGTAGGAGTTATTTCGAGGTCATATTATTGTAACGATGTCATCCAATTTTCTCGTTTTTCACCCAATTCCTTTTGTACTAACAGGTTTCTTATAGCGGGGTAAGGAATGATGACTTTGGTTCTGGATTTCAACAAGTATGACCGGAAGTGTTTCACTTCTTTAAAAACAACATATGCCTGTTTATCTACAAATGGGTAATTAAGCTCTGCTGCTTTAAAAGATGAGCTCATGAAGGCAATGGGTATCTCATTTCTTTCAACGTTCTTTTGTGTTAACACAACAACATAAGATCGTTTGGAAGAAAAGGTGTAAAGAGTGAAATCCTGAGAGAAATCGGGACTCATCAAGGAATGAGCTTCTATTATTGCTTTTCTAATAGAATCAAAAGCTTGGATTTCTTTGGGTCCCCAATGGTACTGGACATCATTTTTAATTAAATTCTGTAATGGTCTTACCATTTTTGAAAAACTTGGGACAAATCTTCTGACGAAATTAATCTTGCCTAAAAAGGTCTACATGGCTTTTTTGGAGGAGGGAGGGGAGACTTTAGCAATAGTTTGGGTTCTTTCGGGATCGATAATCATTCTGTATTTGGACACTATAAACCCAAGTAGTTTTCCTTTCTCTACTGCAAAGATCGATTTCTTAGGGTTGAGAGATATGCCATACTTGCAACATCTTTCTAGGACAACCCTAAGGTGAGACAAGTGATCTTTCTTGTATTTAGAGAAGACGGTAATGTCATCAAGATAGACCACAACTGATTGATTTATAAGACCACAGAAAGAAATGTCCATTGCTCTCTGGAAAGTGGCCCGGACATTTATAAGCCCAAAAGGCATTTTCCTGTAGGCACAAGTGCCCCATGGGGTATGAAAGGTGGTTTTAAGCTGGTCCGAGGGAGACATGAGGACCTGGTTGTATCCCGAAAAACCATCTAACAGAGATAGTCTTTCGAAACCAGATACTTGTTGAAGAATTTGTTCCATTGGAGGAACGAAATAGTTATATTTATCAGATGCTAGGTTCAAGTTACGAAAGTCAGCACAGAGTCAAATTTCACCAATTTTCTTCCTTACAGGAACTAGATTAGACACCCATTGTGTGTGTCTTACCGGGAAAATTGTCTTTACATTTAGTAATTTATTTAGTTATTTTTTAACGGTAGGTTCTAATTTAGGGTGCATCTTTCTTAATTTTTGCTGAAAAGGATGGGTCTAGGGTTTCATGGGATGACATGTTGTATGATATTAGGATCAAATGTTTTCAAATCATCATACGTCCAAGAAAAAATGTCTTTAAATTATTTAAACAATTTTGTAAAGGAAATTTGTTCTTGCTCGGAGCATCCCGTTCCCAAATTAATATTTTGAGGATTTTCCTTTATCCCTAAATTAACCGTCTCATAAATCAAAGAAGAACTATTCGTTTTACAATTAAACTTCTCGACCCTCTAAATTTATCATGCAAGTCATAAAACTTCTCTAGTCTTACAACATATCTAGGGATAGAGTTTACCATATTAGATGTTGATTCAAGAGATCTAGGATTTGATATTACCGTGAAATTGTGGAGGTTTTCATTGTGAGTGCCTCCATCAATGACTGCATCTTGGAAGGTGTCCTCCATATGCAAGAAATTGATGATCTGTTGGTCATCGTTGAACACTCTCCAATTGGTTATGTTATCTGAGATCAACGGCCTGAACAAAAATTCAATCGAAAACGCACTAGGAGAAAGACCTTCGGCGGGCAATAGTTTAGAAGCGAGATTAGCCAATAAATAAGCCTCTAAATTACTTAGTCTAGGAATGGGATTTATATTAAATGCTAAAAGTTTTTGTATTAAGCTCCATACCTCAGTTTGGTAACTTTTCAGATGTGGTGATAAGAAATGTATGGAGTTTCTTACCTGCCTTACCATGATTTTTGAATCACCGAATACCATTAAATTTTGTACGTCCATATCGAGAGCTTTCCTAAGACCTTGTAGAAGTGCTTCGTATTCGATGGTGTTATTAATGCACTCAGACTCTAATCGATATGCAATGCAAGTCTTATTACCTGCGGGGTCGATGAGTACACATCCTGCACTGACTCCTTCTTTGGATTTGGATCCATCAAAGTATAATGACCAGATTTGAGTTTGGTCAGCAGTGTTTGACATGCTTGGCCAAGATGATGTCTGAGTATAGGTCATAATTTCATAACTGAAATTTATAGGATAAATTTCGGTTATGAAGTTACCAAAAAAGGTATTCATTCTCTGCATTTCAAATGAATTAGCATATGCAGTGAAAGGTTCGTTTGCATCATTTAAATCCGTCACAATGTGTTTAATATAAAGTTCTCTTTCTATCCTGATTTTATTTGCCTGTCCATTTTCTGGAAGCCACAAATGAGACCAATCTATGGCAAAGTAACCATGCAGTTGTTTGGGCCATTCCCTGGTTAAAAACAAACCATAGACTTCAGGGATGTCAACAACAATAACGTTAATAATCTGGTGAACCTTAGGATTGGAAGATAATCTAAAAAGAACATTCTTAAGTTCACCAATTACCTTAACGTTGGTCCAATCAAGATGAATTATTTTGAGATCAGAAGGTTGAACTTCTACGTTAATTTTTTGACAAACAGATAGAGGCATCACATTCGAAGATGCACCAAAATTGACCATGCAATTATGTACATTCCTATTAGAAATTTCAAAGGTTAACAAGAAAGGCGAGACATTTTTCTGAGTGTTAATAGCAGAAGATTGTTGTCTTTTAACTGTTGTCCCTAAAACAATTTTATCTACATTTGCTACAGTTTTTTTAGCTAGATTTCCTTTATCTGGAGGTTGAGATGTTGTTTTAGTTGGGATTTTCCTAGCTGTATTTGAATCATTTTCTGTTGATTTCTTGCTACCAAGATTGTTGTTTTTACTGTTTTTAGCGATACTTTGAAGCATTTTCTACAAAATAAGGGGAAATTTCAGCAGCTCAAAAACATAAATATTAGCTCTTAGTTTTTTCAGATCTTCAATTAAATCGTATTCTAAAGCAGGGGCTGCTGAACTTTGTTTAATTTCAGCTTGCTTTGACTGTTTTGGAAACACATTATTACTTACTTCAGAAGAAGGTTTGTTTTGTGTTTTCCTTCTTGTGTTGTAGGGATGAACCGTTTCAAAATTTTCTTGGAAGATACTGTCCAAGAAGTGACTGAAGATGTTGGGAGATGATTCATCCTCTTCCGGTGCTTCTTTCTGAACTACATATTCAAAATTTTCAAGGGGTACAAAAGAAGAATTATCATGTGCTTCTAAGACAGTTTGCAAAGCGTACTGCAAGCTTTCAAAATTTAGACCCTCGGTGGTTGGGTTAGGCCGGTTGGGAGGAAAAGGTTTTCTCAAAGGAGGTTTAAAACTTCCTTTGCTTGTGGATGCCTCCTCGGCTAATATTTTCAAGTCCATGACCTGATTGGATATTTTTTGGAAGGATTTTTGCAAGCTTTCTAAGTCTAAATTTGCTTGCTGATTTTTAAATTGAGGCGGTTTAGTAAGGATTTCTACTTTTTTCTTAGATGAAGTTGGCTCAGCTTCACTGCTAAGATTGTCTTTTAAGCTTAATATATCCTTTTCAATTTGACTTGCCTCCTCAAAGGCTCCTAACAAAGTATTATTTTTAGACCTTTTGACCCATATGGAGATATTGTTGTGCAAAGATTTAGCATAATATGCGACAATTAGACTTTCTGCAGTCATTGAATCTGTAGGGATTTTATTCTTTAAAGTAAGAAATCTCTGGTTAAAATCTTTTACTTTTTCCTTAGGATTCATTTTTAGACTAGAGAGCTCCATAACCAAGACTTCAAGAGATTTATCATCTCCAAACTTTTCTAAGGAACAGGTTTCAAATTTGTCCTAAGAGACAATGGTTTGGGGTTGTTGGGAAAAATACCATGTGGAGGAATTGCCCTCAAATGTATAAGGAAAGAGTCTTCATACTACATCTTCATGCTCTACATTTCAAAGTCTAATGGACAACATAGACTTTTTAATGTGATCCTCAACAGACTGTTTAGAATCTGGATCAAATTTAGGAAACCATTTCTCCAGGTGTTTTGGTAATGGGTGTTGAGGTCTGGGAATAGCCATGACATCTTGATTGAGCCAAGGTGTGGTAGGATTGTTTTGGTTTTCCATGGGCTTTGGTGGTGTCGAAGGTTGAGATGATTCAGATGAGGAATTGCCCTCGTCGGATGATTCTTCTTCTGAAGAGGATGGAGATGAACCAGGTGGGGAAGGTGGGATACCAGACCCTCTGGCTCCAAGAATAGGTGCTTCGGTAGGATTATTAGTATGTTCAACTAATGGGTTTTGGAGCAGACCAATTCCTTCAAGTTGTTCTTGGATATCTAAGAAATCTAGGGGTTGATTAAGTGGCCTACCAGGTTTCCTGATATGAGCTAAGGCACTATGTGTTCTTATGAGTGACTAACGAACAATTTCTTGGACGTCGAACCCTTGAGGAGCTGGTGTCACTGGTTCAACAAGAATCTTAGGATTATCATTTGAGGTAGTTGTTGTTTCAAGTGTAACGTTGTTTTCTGAGCGACTACACGTTACGACAGGGGAGAGAGTGTGTGGGGGAAGAGTCTTGTGACCTCCATGTGCCATCAATTGAATTTAGGCCCTCCTTCTAGCACCATTTGTTGACGGTAAAATTTGACATGTCGTCAATTCGAAGAATAGATCCAGACCGAGGTTTTCTAAATAACCCAAGCCGTTTGGTGTAATCTATTCTTATGGGTTTAATGGCTCTGTTAGCCAACTAGGGTCCTTAAACAAAGAAAAGGAATAAACTACTTAATGCTAAAAAATATAATAATACATATACTGTAATCTAATTATTTACAAATGTTTTAAACATAAAGGTAAATATGAACATGTCATTATGAATAAAGTAATTACAAGTTGCAAGTTTGAGTGAATTCCTTGCAAAATCAATGTCTGGTAATTTCTTTCAAAAGTAGATAAAGAAAACACATGTTTTTATGTTTTTTGTTTTATAATCACATATCTAAGAACCATAAATAAAACATGATTTGAAACAAGGATAGATTGATGGTCAAATCCAATCTAAAACTGTCCAAAACTCCAGTTGTCTCGCCTGTGAGAGAAATCTATGACATGCATGTACTAATGTTTCCTGAATAAATTCAAGGTGTCTATTGACATCTAATATATAAGAACAGAATAGTAAATAAACACGTATGGTCCAATGATATTATAATTATGAATGATTACAATAAGAATTTTTTTTATGTGAAGCATTCATTTTATCCATCAATTAAACATCAAGCATAAATCATGATATTAAAATTGATATAATGATCACAATCATAACATATGGAACAACAAGTTATAGAAAAAAATTTGAAGCATTCGATAAAATGGAATATCATATGTTAAAGAGACAAAAGCTACATAATATATCAATATCTCATAATAAAAGGGAAAAACATGTATGGAACAATTGTCACATCAGTCTAAAGCCAAAATGTTAATTGGTTTTTCTATAATCTGTTCCGACCAAAGATGTATTTACTTACAAAATGAACAGTATTTAAAGTGACTTGAGATCACCTTTTCCTAACTCACAGGATAGCATAGGATCTCATAAAATCAAACAAATATTACAAAAATAGTGGATTTAAAAACCACTTATAACAGAGTCAATTTTTATCCAAGATAGATCAAAGTTCTTTACAAGACAAACATAAATGAGACTACTAATCATTCAGATGCATAATCGAATGTATTTTCTCCAGATGATCAACAACATAATTTCCTACTTCCTAAAAAGACAAAACAAATTTAATAAATTAGAAAATCATTCACAACCAATTTCTAATTTTTATTTACAAAGAGACTTGTCTACAAAATCTAAGATTCTGTAGCCGGTCTTAATTTAGAAATAAAATCGAATTCCAAATTGAGTTATTTTGAAATAGATAACAGGCATAAAATAAGAGAAGAAATTGTTTTACGATTTCAAAATTTGACTAAAGATGGGTCGGGTAGTTCTGAATTTACTATCGCCTTGACACTTGCTGCATTTTTTATCACTATGTTTCTTGTTCTATTGATGTGTTTAGTTTTCCTCTCTATGTGCACCTTGAGGTCTAGATTTTCTTCTCTTAACAAATCATTTTGAGTAGGCCTGAAGGACAGGGATGTCAGTGTAATACCGCTCGATCCAATGGAAGAAAGCATCACACTGTACAAGAGAGATGGAAGGTCGATGGAGTGCATAGTCAAATAGGGGTGTGTCTACCTTATCTATTATCTACTTCTAATCAGGCCTAATACCATAGAACCCCTCCTTACCTTTGAGGCACTAGTGGAAAATTTGTCACAAAATCGTAGGGTTCAGTAGGAGCAATGACTTTCTTCCTGTAATCCTTCAAATATGGGTCTTCTAGAATAATAAACTCTTCGATCTCAAGATCTGAACACTCGTCGATCTCAATCAGACCGATCGAGCTCAAATGAGTGTCATATCAGTTCCTAAGATTCTTGGAAATTTGGCGACCTGCCCTTTTGTTTTTGAACCCTAAGTCTATGCATTTCATTTTTATTCCTTTGCGAGGTTTTTCAACAACCGGATTAATAATAGCATTTGGTATATCTTCAATTTTAGGAAAAAAAAGAATTAATAACCTTCAATTCAACATTCCCTTGTTCAGAAAACACTGTAGGTAAAGACTTACTCGACATCCTTGTGTCTAGAGGGTTTATGTTCGTAAATTCTGGTGTATCAATTGAGAAACCAGACTGGTCTTTAATCAATGGCTCATCTAAGGTAGGGTTTACCGTAGGAAGAGTCTAGGTAAAACCATTCCTTATCAAGAAAATTTCCCAACAGTCACCCATGGTGGACAAGTGATGCATCAACAATATCTTAACCAATCCATGATGAAAAAGGTTGGAATCAACACTCTGTCTTTTATATCTTTTGGACATTTTATAGAGACTTCTCAACAAGTAAAATGACATGTTTAAATTGAAACCAATGAATTGCATAAGTAGACAAATATGGTAGAGGAAGACTAATCTGTATCGACCTTCACAGGTCACGAATTGTTTGAGAATCAACAACAAGCTATGCCACCTAGGTTTAACCAGGGAGATGGGAATACCTTTTTCACAACAGTTGATTTTTCAAGACGTCATGAAGAGGCTCCATGGTACTCCTTCAATTCGTGAGTTTTTGAACCATTTCTCACCAGTGGATGGAAGCCCTATGGCTTCACTTACAAACCCCTCAGTCAACTCTAACTGTGTATCCCCAATTTTTGCTCTACAACCATCGAAGGTCTATGAGAAATCCTTCACCACCTGAAGGTTATAGACTTCAAATATTTTAAGGAAAACATCCTAGCCTTGGATTTTTAAGCCCTCAATCACATCGTCGTGAGAGAGTAAATCCTGTCACCCATCCAACTCCAAGTGAATGATAGGATCCATGACAACCACAACCAGAATGTAATAGGGATAACTCTGAGTAGTTTTATGTTTGAATGGTAGGAGAAACAAGAACAAATCTGAATGGATAGTGGAGAAATCACCATAACAAATCATGTGTGTTATCATAGAACAAATAGTGGGATTAAACATCTAGGGTTTGATCATAATGATTTAAAATTTCTTGTAATGAGAGCCGAACATACAGATTTGAAACCCTATGCCTGTAATGAATATATCATTAATATGTTGTTCCAGCAAGGTGAGGTAAGTACACGAGTACAACAGGTGTGCATTGATTGTTATGACTACTAACACGACTATTGAATTTGTAAGGGTTTATCAAATATTTTAAAAAGCCTCTTCATAAATTGAATAGAAACCATTGAAACATATAATAACTATATAAAAACCCAAAACATCGAAAAATAGGTCACTCAAACATTGGATTTATATTTGATATAAGCATGATGACCTTTAAAAGAATCCATTCTAAGACATACAAATTATAACACCAGGCTAGGTTTTGTGTTTTATTCATGCTTACAGTCATGAATCAAACATAAAACAAACAAAAGTGTAGACAATAAGAGAGTAATCAAAATATTTTTTAACCCAATAATTATCCCAAAATTCTCAAAAGCGTTTACGAAATTGAGGGAAAGGCAGCTACAAAAAATGCAATTTCTTGTTTAAATATCAAAATCATGCAGGCTGCCAACAGGCCCGCAAACCTTTTGTTGTTTCACCTTCTGGGGTTAGGGTTTTGGACTTTATTTATGTTAAAAATGCCTCTAGAGCCTCATTGTAAACATCATCAATTCTTGTGAATTAGCATATCCATCACATCTCTTCTCAGAGATAAGCTTCCACCATTCTAGTGAGTAAATCACTCTGTATTTTTACAGTTTCAGTACATTTTCGTCTTTAATAAAAATTGTGCATTACTGTATCTCTGTGTTTATTGCAATATATCTGTATATTTCATTGTTATATATTTTCTTCATTTCATTCTCAAAATAATCCAGATCGATGGTAATAGAGGGATACTCCTTTTCGTTTATTAGTGCATGTCCCTGACGAGGTCAAGGTACAAAGATTTGGGTCTCGAGCTATTTTCTCTTGAGGAAAATCTCTCTCTCCACCCCAAGTGGACTCCCATTGTGGAAGAGAAGAGAGATGAGGGAGCAGAAGATTGCATCAAGTTGTTTCTTGCAAAATCCCTCGCGCAACAGAGGAATGATATGTTGGATAATGTTTCCCAAATCCTTCAACTATTATCGACAATAACATGTGTGTCTTCATCAAGAAGTCACTTTGGAGACACTGCCCCATTCAAGGTACAAGTTAATTTTGATATTCCCGTATTTGAAGGTCATATCAATGTGGAGGCTTTGGAAAAAAGGTTAAATTTTCTAGAAGGTTATTTCTCTTTTCACAATTTTTCCAACAAATAAAATATCACCTTTGCGCTCCTTAAGGCTCTCCCCCATGTCAAAAATTGGTGGTAAAATTATTAGGAGAAAAATCCCATAAAGGAGTCTAGAATATTTGGGTTTGATCCCACTTGGGGATTTTTATGGATGCGATCAAGGAGAAATATTACCTTGTCGGAAACTATGATGACCATTACATGATATGAACCATGATGCATCAAGAGAGGGGACAAACAATGTCAGAGTTCACAGATACCTTCCATACCTTGTACACCAAGTTGGGTATCAAAGACTTCGAATGACATCAGGTTCTAAAGTAATACAACGCTCTACACAAGTACACCCAAACCAAAATGGAGTTTTTGGACATCTCATCACTCAGAGTAGCTTATTGATATGCTGTCAAAATCGAGTAGAAATGTAAGCACCAGAACAAGCGGGAATTTGGGTCTACAAATTCGCAACAACCAAAGTATGGTAAGGGCATCCCTAATCCACAAAATAGCCAACCTCGAGAAAACCGGTCCAAGCCACAAGAAAATAAGAGAAATGGGAAGACAAAGAAGGACACTAGGAAGTTGTGTGACTTCCACAAAATCCCTTGCATAACACCGATGAATGTTGCTCGAGACGGTCATTGGTAGTCGAGCTCAAAGAAATAGAACCGAACCCCAAATTAGACTCTGATTCAAAAAATGATAAAAGGAGATAGATAATTGATGCATAACCCACTACTACTATTTCTACCACAACAATCCAACCAGAAGAACCAGAGGATCCTAAGGAGGGAGAGAACCTTTTCCATTCACAGATGTGGGTGAAGGGGACCCCGCTGCATTTTATTATCAATAGCAGAAGATAGAAGAACCTCATCTCAGCATAGTTCATCAAGAAATTGGATTTTCCGAGAACACCAAACTCGCAAACATACAACAACAAATGGCATCACCAGGGAAGAGATCTTCGTGTCAGCCAATAGTGTCACCTTTCATACGACATCAAGCCCTTTAAGGATGAAGTATTGTGTGATGTTTCCCCACTGAAATTTTGTGATTTTATGTTAGTACAACCATATATGTGGAAGCACCATTTTTTTTATGAGTCTCGACCTGGGAGCATCATTGTTACTCTGGGTGGTCATCTCTATAGGATACCAGAGGTAGTTCTGACTATTGTCCCGAAAAAATAATGTCGCAAAGTAATCTCTCATACTGTAAAGTTTATCCTCTTCACAATATGGTCAGAAGAGAAGGACACTACAACCACTGCACCCTTGGCCCAAGACCCTTCTATCTAGAAAAAATATATCAACAATATTGTAGAAGAGCACCAAGATATTCCTACTGCACCTACAGGGGTACCTTCACACTGCCCAGTCAAACCAAGTTATGATAAGTCCCTTCATGTTATTCATACTACATCTTCACCATCAGAGTCCTCCCACACTCAGGCAGATCATGAGGCTATATTGGTTAAACATATCTAACCCCTCCAACAATAGGTTCATAACAACCTTTAATAAGCTAAGAAAGACAAATTCTTCATCAAGGCAAGCAACTCACCAAGGTTCAGATTCAACAAAATCTTCCCCAGGGACTTGAAGAAATGGATACCATTGCTTCCTAATGGGGTAATAATGATCCAAGAAGAAATTAGTGGCCATCCACCCATTCCACTAGCTCAAAATAAGGGTTTCCATCTTGGTAGTTTTTCTACAACTTTTTGGGTCCTAAACTTCTGGGGCCATTTTGAGGCCCTAAACAAAGTTTTTTGGTCCCACCATAGTCACACTATAACCTTTAGCAAGAGTGTGATGTAGAAATGTGTAGTCCTCATATATACCTTTCCAATGAGCTATTTTTCACCCAAAATGGAGATCATATGTAACAGTTACGCCCTTGGGAAGTTGACGTACCAACTACCCCCATCGAGGCCCGCAAACCTTTTGGCGTTTCATCTTCCGGGGTTAGGGTTTTGGATTTTATTTATGTTAAAAAGGCCTATAGAGTGCCATTTTAAACATCATCATTGTCTTCCAAATGAGCATAGCCATAACATATCTCCTCAGAGATAAGCTGCCACCATTCTAGCGAGTCATTCACTCTATATTTTTACAGTTTCTGTACATTTTTCTCTTTAATAAAAATTGTGCATTATTGTATCTCTATGTTTATTGAAATATATATGGGTATTTAATTGTTATATCTCTTCCTTTATTTCATTCTCAAAATAATCTAGATCATTTGTATCAAAGCAGGCTACTCCTTTTCATTTCTTAGTGCATGTCCCCGACGAGGTCGGGGTATAGAGAGTTGGGTCTCGAGATAGTTTCTCTTGAGGACAACCGCTTTCGATAGCCCAAGAGACCTACCATGGTGAAGAGAAGAGAGATGAAAGAGAAAAATATCCCATCTAGTTGTTGCTTGCAGAAGCCCTCGTACAATAGAGGAACGATATGTTGGATAATTTATCCCAAATCCTTCAATGATTGCCGACAATAACACATGCACGTCTTCATCATGTAGTCACTTTGGAGATGCTTACCCATTCATCGTACAAGTTAATTTTGATATTCCCATATTTGAATGTAATATCGATGCAGATGATTTGGAAAAATGGTTAAATTTTATAGAAGGTTATTTCTTTGTTCACAATTGTTTTGACATAGAAAATATTATCTTTGCACTCCTTAAGGATCTCCCTGTGTCAAAAATTGGTGGGAAACTTACTGGGAGTAAAATTCCACAGAGAATTTTGGAATATTTGGGGTCTATCCCACTTGGTACTTTTTTTATGAATGTGGTCAAGGAGCAATATTACCTTATGGAAACTATGATGATGAGTACATGAGATGGACGACGTTGCATCAAGAGAGGGGCCAAACAGTGCCATTTTTCACAAATACCTTCCATACCTTGCACACCAAGATAGGTATCAAAAACTTTGAGTGAAATCTAGTTCTAAAATATTGCGGGGCTATACAGAGGTACATCAAAACTGAAATGGATTTTCTGAATATCTCATCAATGGGAGTATCTTATCGATATGTTGTCAAAATCAAGAAGAAATTTAAGCACTAGAACAAGAAGGAATTAGGGTCTACAAATCTGCGACAAGCAAAGTATGGTAAAGGAATCCCTAATCCACATAATGGACAATATCAAGACAACTAGTCCAAGATGCAGGAAACGAAGAGCAATGGGGAGATGAAGAAGGACACTAGGAAGTGGTGTGACTTACACAAAATCCCTTGTCACAACAACGATGAATGTCACTCAAAACAATCATTGGTAGTTGATCACAAAGAAGCATAAGCGATCCCTGATTCAGAATCCAATTTAGACAATAATAAAAGGATATATAATTGATGCAAACCCACTACTATTGTCACGACTGCAACAATACAATCAAAAGAACCAGACGATCCTGAGGATGGGGAGTTCCTTTTCCATTCACAGATGTGGGTGAAGGGGACCCCACTGCATTTCATTGTTGATAGGAGAAGTGGGAAGAACCTCATCTCAGCAGAGGTATTCAAGCATTTGGATTTTCTGACAACACCACACCTGTATCCATACAATATTGGATGGCTCACCAGGGATGATATCTTCTTGTCAACCAACAGTGTCACATGTCATATGAAATCAAGCCCTTCAAGGATGAGATACTATGATATGTTTCCCCATTGGAAGTATGTGATGTTCTTTTAGGCCAGTCATATATGTGGAAGTGTCATGTTGTTTATGAGTCTTGACCTCGTAGCATCATTGTTACTCTGGCGGTTCATCTCTATAATATACCAGAGGTAGTTCTGACTATTGTCCCAACAAAACAGTGTTGTAAAGTAATATCTCATACTGCAAAGTTTATCCTCTTCACAATATGGAAAGAAGAGAAGGAAAATGCAACCACTATACCCTTGAACCAAGACCCTTCTATCCAATAGAATAAAGCAACAATATTGTAAAAGAGCACCAAGATATTCCTATTGCACCTAGGGGGGTGCCTCCACACTGCCCAGTCAAACCAAGTTATGATAAATCCTTTCATGTTCTTCATATTACATATTCATCAGCAGATTCCTCCCACACCCAGGAATATCATGTAGCTATATTGGTTAAATGGACCCAACCCCTCCAACAACAGGTTCCAAATAACCTTGAACAAGCTAAGTAGGACAACTTCTTCAGCAAGGAAAGCAATTGACCAAGGTTCAGATTCATCAAAATCTTCCCCGGGGACTTGAAGCAATGGAGACCATTTCTTCCTAAGGGGGGGAAGAATGATACAAGAATAAATTGGTGGCCACCCACCTATTCCACTGGCTCAAAACATGGGTTTCCATCTCGACAATTTTTCTACATCTTTTCAGATCCTAAACTTTCGGGGCCATTTTGAGGCCCTAAAAAACGTTTTTTGGGTCTTCCAAAGTCACAATGCAGGATTTAGCTAGAGTGTGATTGAAAAATGTGTATTCCCTCAGATATAAATTTCTAATGAGCTATCGTGCACCCCAAATAGAGATCATATGAAAAATTTATGCCCTTGGGAAGTTGGCGTATCAACTACCCCCATCGGGGCCTGCAAACCTTTTGGTGTTTCAACTTTTGGGGTTAGGGTTTTGGATTTTATTCATGTTAAAAAGGCCTCTAGATCCTCATTGTAAACATCATCATATTCTTATGAATGATCATAGACATCACATCTTTTATCAACGATAAGATGCCACCATCATAGCGAGTAATTCACTCTGTATTTTTATAGTTTCTTTACATTTTCATCTTTAATAAAAATTATGCATTATTGTATCTCTGTGTTTATTGCAATATCTTTGTATATTTCATTATTATATCTCTGCCTTCATTCCATTCTCAAAATAATGTGGAGCATATAAGTGCTTTGTGTATGAAGATATTATATTGGTCCCTATACAGGTCTTACTGAGTTAGTGCCCAAGTGAGGATATTGGTGTCTCCAGTAGGTTGGTGCCTACACAATATATTTCCAAATTGGTTCTTATTTGAAGAGATTGGCATCTCTAGTAGGTTGGTGCCTACACAATATCTTGTTGAGTTGGTGCTCAATTGAAGTGATTGGTGTCTCTGGTATGTTGGTTCCTACAATATTTGTAATAGTAGGTTGGTACCTACAAACATTTATAAAGATATTTTTTTGTGGTTTTCGCCCACAAGGGTTTCCAAATTAAACTATGTGTAATGTGATTTTATTTTACATGCATTTAATGTTTTAAAGTTAATGAATGATTGATGAATGCTCATTCAAAGTAAAAAGTGTATTACATTTATTCATCCCCCCCACTCAGTATAAGAATAAGTTCAACATCTACTAGAAATAATACTGGTACTCCTCATAAAAACTCAAACATTGCATCTAAAGAAAGCGAACACCTAGAAAACATGATAATCCAATTAAAGAACCAAGTTGATGAAATGATTTATAGTACATATATATCATTTCTAGTACATATATATATATATATATATATACAATCATGGATACAAGAGGTCTGCCATAAAAATGGAAACCAAACTCTTCCCCCGTATCAAATAAGTTTTTTGGAGGAAACAACATAGAAGTAGCACATAATGTTTAAGCATCCGGTCATACATATGGTCCATGAAAATTACAAAACCTGGTTTGCTAACACAAATCTTCATAAATGCATGGATTTCAAACCAAAAAACAAAATTGATATTTATCATTACCACTAACTCAGCGGATGAGTGAAACCTAGGTTCATAATTTCTCTCTGGCAGACATGATTGCTTCACTCACTTGTTAGGTGATGCCTTGCACACTTGCTGGACTTCGGTCTCTCCTCGTCCTCATAAATTTGAATGTGATACTGTTGGGAACCCTTTAGAAAACCTTTATCCTTCATCTAGCAATTTTCAGTAACCTGAGAAGTCGAGGATCATTCCTCGAAATGAATTCCATACTGCTCCTTACAAACTATCTCAAAATTTTCTTATAAGACCCAAATTGTGTGGCAAGTGGCTTGGATTTCTAACTATTTATGTGCCATTTCATGCGCCACTATTTATTTCGTCATCCAATAAAACTTAGCTAAACAAAATAATTTAGTGTCCCTTGTCCTTGATTGGAATGGGTGTTGTGTCTACAACAACCCCCCTTTAATTTTTCTTTTACAAGTGAAAGGAAAGGCCCCCATACTAAAATTTTAAGCCTATTTCCTAATCCTCTATTGCTTGATCCTGATGCTATTTCTTTACCTACTTTGAGGTAGTTGAGGTTTGATATTGAATGATGATTGTTTTGATGGAGGTTTATTGCCTCTTTTGATATTATGATTTCAAACGTCTTCATGATTCTTAGTTTACCTATGATGCTTCATTGACATTAGTATGACTGATTGACACATCGTCTTCCCACCTTATACAGTTTCCCAGGTATTTGATGATTTTATATGGATGTAAGGTTTGATGATCTATTACATGCCTTGAATAAGTTTGATGTAGGTTGTTAATCATTTCCTTGGATGACTTATTCAAAGCTTGCTAGCATATGGTGTTTAACATCTTCATCTTTATACTCTCATATATTGGAAAAATCTTAAATTGATTCATAAGGTCACTAATACTTTCTATGTGTTGGAGATTAGATCCATGCAACTATCATGATAGTTATTTAATCTAGATCATAGATGATTTCCTTCAATAAACCTCTCCTCTTCATGTTCTTCAAAATATAGACTTATTCATGAGTTTGCTTAAAGGAAAGGAAATATATTATATATTGGTGAATGTCTTGTTAATCACATAATTGATTTCATCTCCTTCTTCGGTTTTAGGAACATGTTAGCATGATATCCTTTCTTCACGATTGCTCCAACCTTGTGGTGCATGTGGGGGAATCCTTCGATCTTCTTCCCATTTTAGCATTCCCTTTCTTTATTTAGTTTTCCCTTTCTTTTCTTATATTACTTTCTCTATCTAAATATTAGATTTGGATTATGCTAGTCAATATGTTTCCAATGACTGTAACCATACTTAAATCCAAGCTTTGGATCAAAATTTATGGCTTCCCGAACTTTCCAAGTATTCACTCACTTTTTTATCACCCTGTTTCCATGTGGAACCCACTTGGTCCTCTCTCACTTGTGTCATCCCACGTGGTGTTGATGTGGAACCTACCACTTGTCCTCATCATCATCGAGATTTATCTTGGTTATTCTATCCATCCTACACCACTTCCCCCAACGTCGATGCCCTATATCTTATCGTTGTCAGAACTCCATTGTTTCGCAACACTTGGACACTCCAATCCCATCCTCTGACGAACAGGCCACCTGTCCTCATTTTTCATCAGAGATCCCATCCTATGAACATGAAACCAGTTTTCCTCCTTTTTCTTCGACGATACTCTAACTTGTTGATCCCACATCGGCGTCGATACTTCGTCGTTGACGCTCCTTCCAACCTTACTCTCACAGTCCAAAACTTTGATTGTCATCTTTCGATGATGACCCCACTCTGATAAACGACCTAGATATCTCTGTCGATAGATCTGAAGGCTAACATTACCTTGGAGATTCTCCTAGCTGAACCTAGGAGCATGTAACCTCTACTTCTCTAAATTACTATATTTTTTCATAATTTGTAATTATTTTATTTTATTTTATCAATTTTTGCAAATAATTTTTATAAATATTTTGTTTTAATTTTGTATATACATATTTTATATTATTTTATTTTTATTTTGTTATTTTGTAAATATCTCTATTTTATTTAAATGCATTTTTATTGAAATTTTAATTATTTTTGTTAACTATACATGTTTGAAAAAATAACCTAATTAACATGTACATATTTCTCGTCGAATAAATAAAAAAATAAAATGAAATGAAAAACAAATCAAATTTCTAATTTTAATTTAATTTCTACTTCTTCTTTTTTTCCACTTTTCAATTCTTTTACTTTTTATAAAAACCTAAGTTGTATATAGATTACCCTTATTATTTTCCCTTTTCCCAACTTCACTATCCCTGAGGTCCTATGTTCTAGGCCTCCCTATATTATAGGGATTTCCTAGAAAATAGGGATTTCCAATATTATAGGGATTTTTGGAAAATTATTTAACTTGCAATGCATAAATTTTAATGTTGCATGGGGATATTAATAATTCTTATTTTGAAAAGTGTGCATGAAATATGGAATATTTTGATTTTTAAATTTTTTTTTATGTTTTCACATGGATATGGTCGGGAGTATGAGCTTGGGTGAATCGCCGACAACATCGTCGTCAACGATTTCACCATATTTTAGTGCACCAACACTTACCCAAACACCGATGACCCAATGAAACTTTAGGACATTATTTTAATATTTAATTGAAACATGTGCATCCTTTTATATATTATTTAATTCTTGCTTGAAGTCAACGTGGTCAAGTGAGGGACGTCGGGTATGGTGAGTCGTCGACAATATGAATTTTTTAGATGTGTTCAGAGAAACCACAGTATTATCAATGGATTTTCGACGTTTCAGATCCATATGAAGTTGTCGGGTAAAGTGGAGTGAGTTGGTGAGATGGAGTGTGAAATCCCGACGACAATGATGGGGAAGGGGGTTTATATATTATAATTATTATTATTTATTATTTTTTGTTTTTATTTATCATTTTAATTTCTTGTTTATTTCATTTATTTAATTATATTTGTTATTTGATTGATTTATTTATTTTAGTCAGTATATATATATATATATTCATTTTTCGTTTCATAGGTTAACTATTTTTTCGTAAAATAGATAAATAAGGAATGTGAATTGGCCTAATGGTTAAAAAATGTGTTTTGTTCTGAAAGGTCATAGGTTCAAATCTAGTGGAGGGGTAGGGTAATTTTGGTAATTTTTTATTTTTCATTAATTGGAGATAAATTTTGTTTTTAACTATGTAAAATAACGTAAATAAATTTATTATTTATTATTTTCATTATTTAAAAAAAAAGGAAAATCGGAAAAAATCATGCTACAAGTTGTTGGTCCCATGTCGCTCAAGTTCTATTCCAACTATCCATAGGGGCCATGCCATTTCCTCGCTAAGGATTGATCTTTGATCTCTTATGTAGGTGGGTTCCTCTTTTTGCAGGTTCAAAAATCAATGGTCTAAATTAACTCATGGGCTCGATCAATGGCTACTGAGTGACAATTTTTAAACGGTCATAAATTTTGCTACAGGTGTTGGAATGAGGCCCGTGATACCTCGTTAGAAAGGTATCAGATAGAAAAATTCAGTAGTATAGGTATTTATGTCAAAACATTGACAAAGAAAGAAAAAAATGTAGAAAAATACAGAACACAAATTCAGAGTAAAAAATGGATGTGTCATATTCAAACAGTCATATCTAGAGCTATGAGTAACGAAATCAGGCCCAAGAGGTCTCAATGGAAATATGGAGGAGAGACAAATAGTCTGAGCTAACAAGTGTTGGCTGATGCTAAGAAAAAAAGGTCTGAAAATGCAAAACATATAAGGAACTCGAATTTAAATGAAGAACCCACTATGCAAACTTCAAACAACTATATCTCAAGATGCATGAAAAAAAAACAAGCCAACAATAGCTCGATGGAAATATGAGATAGACGATAATAATATAGAATGATTTCATTCAATGGACCAGAGCCAGAAATTCCCATAACGACCCAAGAAATTTATAAAACGACCCAACATGTAGAGTGAATAATAAATTTAAATAGATATCATTTGTAAACTACCATAGGGCGAATGTAACCACCCATGAATCTCTTCATCTCCCATTTTTAACTTCCACATATATATTTTCAAAATTCAAGAGAAATTTGAAATGTAAAAAAGACAAAATTAGGGGAAAACGAAATGAATTGTCATGAGAGTTGAAGAGTCTCTCTCTTGTTTTATAAAAGAGAGATGGTTGAATGTAAAGCGACTTTTTCCCTTTGTAAAAAATGATGGTACTATTATTTCTGAGGAATAAAGAGTAGGATACATTTCAGAAATTGGTGGCTTTGATGGATGTAGTAGAGACTATTCTTTATGCATTTATATTCTAGCTGAGTAGATAGGATTTTGTTGTATGAACTATTTATGCTCTCTGTTCTGTTTGTTTATGTTGTTGCATGTTTCTTTGTGGGTAAAGAAATGATTTTATAGATGTATTGTTCAACTATTTATCTGTATATATGTATCATTATTGTTTTAATATATCATTAAAATACTTAAATTTTTTCTAGTTATGATGGTGTTATCTTTCGCTATACTCATTCTATTAGTTTTTCTCCTGGGATAGGTTAGAATTAGTTATGGTTAGATTAGTTTATATTTTTAGTTTTATTGGACTTAGGATTAAATAGAACTCTTTGGGGGGGATTTCGTTGTCTTTCCCCCTTTTTTCCCTTTAATTTTGAGTGGCAACAAGGCCCATAAACTCATAGGAAATGCTACACCAAATGAGAGTAGGTCTGATTGGGACCTACCATTGGGGTTTTCCCCTCATCTTATTGACATGCCATTCAAAACCGTCAACAAAAATGGCACTAGAAGGAGGGCTAGATGACAAGCTGAGACTATGGAGTCATTCTTGTTCATTTTTGTTTTAATTTACTAATGGATCCATCCCATAGCCCGTTATGGAGGTGTTTTTCTATTACTGCACCTCCCAAAGCTCCTAGAAATATTTTACATTTGTTGTCACAACTTAGATTTGATGGCGAGAGTGAAATATCTGCACCTGAACATACTTTACATTTCTAGAAATTTTGTTGTTCTCACAATATTACTGATGGAAATACCATTTGCAGGTTTTTCACTCTCAATTTTGCAGGCTAGGTTAAGATCTAGTGAGATACTTTTTCAGTCATCTCTATTCACACATGTGAACAATTTATGCATGAAGTTTTGCATGCTTTTGAGAAGTATGATTATGATAATTTGTGTGCAGAAATTTTAGAGCTAAATAAGAACGAGGATGAATCCCTTGAAGATTTTGTTAATATATTTAGTCATCTTTGCAATAGATTTCCTTTGGATTATAGACCCTCTAACATTGATTTGATTTCCTGTTTGGTTTCTGTTACTAATGAAACACAGGAATCAATGGAGGAAAAATATAAATCACATTTTAATCTTTCTTCACATGTTGATTTGGATTTAAATGAAAATACTAAAGGCTTAGATGGGCTTCATATGTCTGGATCTTTATTTACTATGGGGGGTATATATTAGAGAGATTTTTCTTTTTTTGGAAGAAGCATATGTATCCTCCCGCCATTCCATCCCCCCTTTCTCTCTTTGTGATGAAAAAGAGACCTCTTGTGTTGTAAATTCAAGTTCATATTTTTTTGTACATGTCCAAGAGGAGAATTTTCTTGATGATAGTGGGACACTTCAGTTCACATTGATGGTTATGTCAGGTTCTCATTTTCCTATCTCATATTTTATATCACAATAAATGGAGGAGGGAGCTATGGAGAAAAGCTTGAAAGATGATCATTTTTTCAATGAAAAAATATAGACACACTTAAAATGAATTCTTTCTCACACTTAGATGATGAAGATGATGATTAGCATCCACTAAGACCAAATTGGTCTATCGGACCTTAAGAGGGTAAGTGATTACTTGTGATTCTTTAGAATTTTGTTTTTGTGCTCGAAA
>SNQJ01S0004395.1:83828-133991 GCA_010110895.2 Picea sitchensis
TACTGCTCATTATTGGATAATAATTCTACATTGATATAACATTTGAAGAAAAAGGATTATAATTACGCTATTACTAATTCACCCACCCTCTCAGTAATCCAACAAGGTATCTAGTCATAGCCATACTCTCAATGGGGGAGAGGCTTGTTTCTAAGAGGAGGATGATATAGGGTGTATTTCCTTTAATTTTCAAATTATAGGTTATAAAATTCTTTTGTATTTTCTCTATCTTTCTCCATGATTCACGAGAGATAATACAGCCCCATAATTCACATCCATAAAGAATAACAGGTGTAACAAGAGTCTCAAAGAGGATTTTTTTCTTATCCCAACTCCAAATATCAGCTGATTGAAAATTGTTTTCAAGCCCATAATAAGCTTTCCATCCCCCAATAATCCTTTTCTCAATGCTATAATTCCAATTGATCTTGTGGTGAATATCAATTCCAATATATTTGTATGAAGTCACTTCCTCCAAGTTGTTGTTGTCATATACAAAGGTATCATAAGGGATCTTATTTGATTTCATAATCATGACCTTAGTCTTATCAACATTAACATTCATACCCATATTGGAGCAAAAATGCTTGAGGATTCTTAGTTGGTTTTCAAGATGATGGGGAATCCTTGTCAGAAGAACGATATCATAGGCATAAAAAAGAAGATTGATGACTATACCAGTGAGAGTACGGCCAACACAACCTACTTTTTCCAAGCATTCTTCTAACTTGTCAATGTAAATGCCAAAAAGGGTAGGGGACAAGGGACAACCTTGTTTGACTCCGATATTGCAGTTAATCTCTTTTGACCAGCCCTCAGTAATTTTAAACTTAGAAATAACATTCTCATACATCCTTATTGCAGCAACCCTCAACTCAAGAGGCACTTTTATCTCTTCCAACCTATTCCAAAGGTTTTTCCTAGGAACCATGTCAAAAGCTTTTCTAAAGTCAACAAAACAACAAAAAAGATTGGTTTTAGATTGCGGAACTCCTCTACAATGATCCTAAAGGTAACAAGATGGTCCACAGTTGAATGATATCTCCTAAACCCGGCCTGGCCTTTATCTATTTTACCGTGACTTTCTAGCCAAAGGCTAATCTTCTTTTCCAAAATAATTCCAGAAAGCTTGGCTAAAATCGGGCTAATCATAATGGTCCTATAATTAGAGGGAATGTTTCTATCCCCTTTTTTAAAAATAGGAACAATGAGGATTTGCGTCCAGGGTTTAGGGAAGCCCTGCTTCACTACTAAATTTAAGAGCTTGTGTATGTGAGGGATAAGGATTGGCCCTCCGATTTTAAAAATTTCAGCTTGGTAACCTTCTATGTCCTTAGCTTTCCCATTTGTGAGCCGCTTAATCCCAAACTCTATGACATCTAAAGAAAAAACCTCTTCCTTTGTAGGGACAATAGGAATGGTGTCCATGGAATTAGGGATCTCATAAAGAATTTTAAGGTAGGAATTCCAATCCCTTAAGAGAATCCTATTATTTTCTTTATTATTGTGTTTTAGAATTAGACTCTAGAACTTCTTAGGATCCAACTTGTATAGTTGTGAAAGTTGTTCTTGCCTTTTATTGATATAGTATATTTTTTTCCTTTTTATTAGGGCTTTATACGTATTGATCTTATCGAGTTTTAAGGGCTCATTAGAAGCATCCCTAATGGCTTTCCTAATAATTTTACATTCTTTATCATACCAAGGGTTGGTCATTCTATTATTCTTTTTATTGGACACCTCGAAAGAGAACTTGTTAATAGAAGTGGAAATGATAGTTGTAAAATTATGATAGAGTTCTTCAATTTTGTCCTTATAAGTTAGGAGGTTTAATTTACTATTTAAATCCTTTAAGAAAATGTCAACTTTACTTTTGTCAAAGAAAAAATTCCTTTGATTATCATACTTCTCTTCAATGGTGCTCCTATGCATGGAAAATTTTAGAGTTCGGGTTAAAGGTTTATGATCAGAGTCAAACTCATCATCATTTAAAAGGTCAAAAGTTGTTATTTGGTTGGAAACGGGGATATCATATATCACATATTATACAACACTACTACCTAGCCCATGAATACAAGTCATATGGTTGGATTTTGGCCACTTCATTACTCCATTGCAAATTATTAGGTCTTGAGAGCTACAGAGCTTGACCAAATCAGTACCAAACAAATTCTCAATTAGGTCTTCAGAGCTTCTTTTGTAGCTATTATATAAAACAAGGTCCTCATCTAGCCATAAAGGATGATGGTTGGAGTCATTACTTAAAAGAGTAGCTTGGTTAGTTGCAGTCCTAGCATTAAAATCGCCTAGCAAGAGGATATTACCTCCATTTTTCAAATTATAAATATCTTGTTCTAAATTATTATAGGGACAATTTTTATCTAGATTATTTTTCTTATAAAAAGTAGAATTAATAGGTGTGAAATAAAAAATTGCTATATACATCTTCTTAGCATTGGTGTCTGTAATTTCTATCCAAATGTATTGATTAAGAGGGTCAATCTTATGAAGTTGAATGTGAGGAGAAATTCTCTTTCTAATATAACAAGTTATGCCTCCTATCCCTCTACGGTGGGATTTTTTGTTCCATGCCGACCACAAGACAAATCCTTCCATGTTAGGGACTTTAGACTCCTCATGCTCCCAAGTTTCATTTAGACAGATAATATCAATATCACTCGGGATCCAACTTATCATAGGACCTTTGTTCCATGGAATGCCACGACAATTCCAAAAAAGAATCCCGAGTGTCCCAAATTCCTATTTATTATTATCCTTCTGGTCTCTATCCCTAACAATAGATTTTCGATTTCTAATTATTGCCCATTTTTCTTCTTTCCTGGCTTCTTTTACCTTTTTAACTTCCTTCTTTAATTCAACTTGGTCTTCGGGAATGAGGTCTTCATTTATAAATATTCTTGGCCCTTTTAAGCTTGAAGATTTACTAATTATTATATCTTTATGGTCATTACAACTTACTTTGACATGGATCAACCTATCTTTGTGATCAATTATTTTTCCTAGCCTCTTTGCTTCTATAAGGTAAGTTGTATCAATTTGTGATTTATTTTTTAATTCTTCTTTTACTATTGCTAGCGTATCCTCCTCTTGTTGTTCTTTTAAACCAAAAATTATGAGGTTCAAGGATATTTTGTTACGCTCATGGTCCAGTTCGATTATCTTATTCATTTCCTTTTTGATGGGTTTGATATCCAATTTGTTTTCCATATTAGTGAGGGTCAAATTGTTGGTTAGTTTTTCTTCTAGCTCTCTAATCCTATCTCTCAAGTTGTGATTTTCTTTGACCCCTCGTTCTTGGGTTGTTTGTTTATGTTTTTCCATTTATTGAATTCTATCCTTCATTATCTGCAATTCACTCTTGAACCCTAAGAATCTATCCTCTATTTGATTTTGAATGGTATCTTTAATTTTTTTATCAATCATTACCTCTAGCTCTATTTGGAGTTTTACATCTCTTTCTTCACTCCTTTTTTCTAATGTTTCTAACTCTATTTGGATTTTGGCATCTCTCTCTTCTCTTCTTTTTTCTACTGATTCCATATAATCGTAAAGGATCTATAGGGTGATTTTTTAGGGCCTCCCCTTGTTAGGCTGAGTTTTTGGAATAGGTGGTGGAGTGCTCATATTGAAAAAAAGAGAAAAAATATGTAACAATTATTATTATGGATTGACTTTATCTCTCAAATAAACTTTTACTTATGAAACTTAAAATAAATAAAATATATTTAAATATCTTTACGTAAAATTAAAATTGAATCAAAGTAAAAAGTGACTCACCTCATTTCAGATGTCTAATTCCTCAACCCATTGAAGAAGCAAAAAATGATTTCCGAAAACCGCAGAGAAGTCCAGAGAGACTACAGAGATTATTCTAGGTATAAAAGGTAAAAACCAAATAAAACTATTATTCCAGTTCAAAACCCTAGATATATAATCTTAGAAACAAAATATCTCCTTTAAAAATAAATAAATAGAGAAAGTATTATTATTCCTGTTCAAACCTGGAGGGATATAATTTCAAAACCACAGAGTAGTATTCCCAGTCAAAACTGTGGAGAAATATTATTTCTGTTCAAAACCACAGAGCAGAGTATTATTCTCGTTCAAAACCATAGATAAATATTACTTCTATTCAAACCCGCAGAGAAATAATTTCAAAACCGCAGAGAAATAGTATTCCCATTCAAAACCGTAGAGAAATAGTATTCCCATTCAAAAACGTGGAGAAATATTATTCCCATCAAAACCGCAGAGAAAATTTGAAATCAATTTATGTTTATTTGGATTGTCCCGATGTTTCAAATTCTCCTAGTTCAAGTGACATAAAGCAATATTGCTTTCCTATTGTTGATAAGTCATTTATTGAAACCTATTATTCTAAGGATTCTTATGACTTTCTTCTCTCTTCTAACCATGAATATGCTTTGGAAGATATTTCAGATTCTCATATGACGCAGAAGCAAGACAACCACATTTCTTTTTTTCACTTCGGGAAAATAAATCAGCATACAAGACATAACTCTTTTATCACAACAATCTACCTTTTTCTTGGATGAGGAAAACCATATTGAGGAAGAACATGTTGGTTTTGAAACCATTCATAGCATGAAACCCACTAATTAACAATCATCCAATGATGTTTTTAAGGAGGAGGAACTACCATTCAGGGATTCACTTTTTACAAATTTTTCTTGTTCTAGAGAAGCTTTTATGTCTCTTAATTCTTACACTTATTTTCATTTGTATCATGATCTCTTTAATGGTTTGACCTTGCAGAAAACCACCCACTATCTGACTCAAATAGACTCAATGGAGATGAGCCCTTTTGAAATACTTGATGGGGGAAATGTACATTTGAAAGATAGAGATGATAATGCCTCTTCCCATGAACTTATTAATTCTATGCTTTATCAACATTTTTCATGGGATAAATGGAATGGTATAGTAGATGTATATTAGGCTATCTCTTTTTTTTCTTCATCTTCATTTTTTATCAATAGTGAATATTATTTTTCATGTAGCCCTTTACTGGATATTGTTGTTACTACTGGATCTCACTATTGTCTTGAAATTACCTCTCATACCAGGGTGGATGCTTGTCTATATAGATCAGTTGTTTCCACTAATTTGTCTCAAGTTGATGGTTACTTTAAGTGTGAGTCCATGGAGGATTGCCAAGATAATGAGGCACTTCACTCTATGTCGATGGTTATGTCAGACCCTTATTCTTTTGGTTTGTCTTCAATAATAAACAACTTTATTAGCGTGAATATTCTCTCACCAAGCACACTTTACACATATTCTATGCACGTTTCTCATTTGGTATGCTACTTTATTTTGAACTCCCTCCATCAACTCTATGACAGTTGTAGTACATTTATGATAGAATTGAAACATGGTTGGAGAGATCTTACTTGGATAGATTTTCCATGATTTATCACATTGACATTTTTAATATGGTGGATAGAGTTTATCATGAGTTATTTTTTCCTACTTTTAGTCGATCCTTATTCCAAGGTCTGTCACTAACATTGTGTATTGAACATATGTATGCAGACTTGGGATTACAAGGATGGATACATTGGTATTATGACTTTACATAGTTCATTTTTTCATCTATTTTAGTGTAGATTAGGAGTAAGGTAGAATAGACTTGTGTCGTTCTTTTGCATAGTTTAGCTTTTCTTTCTAGTTTGCTTAATTGGTTTTTTGTTTAGATTCTCTTTTCATTATTGTTTCCCAATCAATAAATGAATTCTTGGCAGGGGTGGAACGAAATACAAGGCTTGCACACTATTTTTCCCTAGATTGAATTTCTCAATGTAATTTTGATATGGGGAAAATTTACTTCATCTCATTCTCAAAAATTTTCTATATGTTAGGTAATTTTCAAATCACTGATTTTTAAGCTTCATCATTATGTCAAATCTCTTTGAAGCATTTTGTCATTTCACTAGTGAGATATATTAAATTATATTACTATTGCACCCCTTTTGTGGTGAGAATCAACACTAATGGTTCCATACTCATATGGCTCCCTTAGAATATTTTGTCTTGATTGAGATTCTTTTATAGTGATAATATTTCTATTTCATGCACAATGAATGAAAATATTGACGATTAAATCCATCCCATATGAAATCAAGTCCACTCCAACTCATCTCAATTTCCTTGGAAAAATATTTTATCATGGTTTTGGAGTTATCCAAGTAGTTTTCTTTCCCTTTGACTCTTCTCTTTGATCACATTCGGCTAGCATGAATTTTCTGCATAGAATTTTCTTTCAAAGGAGCTTAGCTGATTTTTGTTTCGTTTGAGTTATTTTTTAATTAGTACTTTTAGTTTCAATTTCTGGGCATTGGTTTCATATGTCTTATGTTATGTTCAGTTAGTTTTTCAAAGAGGAGTTTCATCTCTTATCTTGCATCTCTCCTCACCCAATTTTCAACTAATACACAATGACAAGAGATATTGTTCCAGGTTTTCTAGAAACATCTTTTGGCATTGTGGACTACACTCTTATATTAAATATTTTGTTGATATATTTTTCAGAAAATTACTTGGTAACCGATATTTTTCCCCAATTCACTAATTGATCAAAGACTCATCTTAACACTTCCAATTCAATGTATTTTTAGACCCGATGTTTTCTTCAACAATAAATTTTCATCCTTTGGGTTTGTTGATATTGGATCACTCATTATGGTTACATTATTGAACAACCTGATTTTTATCATGGCTAAGAATAACAAACTTATCTCATGTTGAAATCCATTCAAATGCTTGGGATTTGTAGGTATCTTCATGGAATATGTCAATGCAAATTTTAAGATACCAAATTGTGAGTAAAAACATTCGTTTTCATTTCAACCATGGTAATAATTTCCAAGATGTGGATTCTCTGTGGGATGTAACTCATTAATCTATTGAGCCCCACACTCTTGAGCACTCTTTGAACTCAAAACTAGTTTATTCATAATCAAAAAATATAAGCATGTTTGGGCCATGCTGGTAGATATTCTATTTTCATCCCTCTTACTCATAAGCTTCCTGAATTTGTTTTTCAGATTATATGTCTCATTATTTTTAACAAAAAACATGTCTAGTGGAAAAAAAAGATATAAAGTCTTCTTTTCATTTCACTTTCCTCTTATTCTATGACATGTGTAAGTTTGATGAAGTGGAATTTATGGTTTCTCTACTTGGAACACTCTTGAGATCTTGAGGCTATTAGTTTCATGAACTTCCCACCATCCTATTCTTTCTTTTTTTTGTTATTTTGTCTGTGACCTGTGGGACTATCCTGTGGCTTGAGAAACTGTGACTCAGGGGCATCTAAGCCATCAAAATCACCCTGGGATCACACCTAGCCTGAGCCACACCAACCCTTAACATGGATGAAGTTTTTTGTCCCTACAGGTTTTGAACCGGTGACTTAACATCACAGATTTCCTTAACAACGAACTCTGTCACCGACTGTCCTACACCTCAAGGTCCCCTCCATACTAATATTATCACCCATTAGAAATATTATTTTAATCACTTCATTCCATTTTGATTCATAATTGTATCTTCTATTTGAGATGGGGAAGTCAATCCTATTGGTTGTGGAGCCTGATTATCTTCCTGATTTAGAGGTCTTTGTTTTCAGTTGTGTTTACACCCCATGAAGAATTTACACCCTAGAAGAATGTACACTCCTCCACATGGGGGAGTGTAGGGGAAAAAGGGGGTTCAGGGGCGAAACCCCCGAAGGAAAAATTTCCTTGTAAATGTATATTGTAATTTCATAGTAAATATGGACCGTTCATTATAAGGTTGCAAATCGAACGATAAAATTTATGTTAGGGTTTTTTTTTTTCCTAGAAGGAAACCCTCTTTTATGAGGGAAATTTATTGTGGCTATGTATCATTGTGAATATTGTATTATGAGTGAGGAGACTGTGAGAGAAATAAGAGGAAGTTACAACAGGTCTGTTGTAGGTTGTATCTCTTAATTTGTTGGATAATAATAAAGGAAGGACCTGGCAATTTCTCTGGTGGACGTAGCCCACACTGGGTGAACCACATATATATGTGTCTATATTGTATTGTGTATCTTCTATATTTTATTTCCGCATTTGTTTTATTTTATTTCTCCTCAATCCTATTTTTCTAACAACTGGTATCAAAGTGAAAGGTAACTCACAGGAAAAGAGGGATCTTGGTTCGAGTGGGAGAAATGGTGGAAGATGGAAAATTTAGGGTCGAGAAATGTAACGGCCAAAACTACCAATCATGGAAGATGGAGGTGGAAGATTTTTTATATCAAAAGGATCTATTCCTAACATTGGGTGGAATAGAAAAGAATTCGATGTCCATGAAGGATGAAGAATGGGAGGTTCTTGATAGAAAGGCACTATGAATGATACGAATGAGCCTGACAACGTCAGTGGATTTCAATATTTCGAAAGAAAAGACAACGAAGGAGCTAATGGACACATTGGCTAAATTGTATGAAAAAACCTCGACATCCAATAATGTTTTTCTAATGAAGATATTATTTAATATGAAGATGTGAGAAGGTGGGTCTGTTGCAGATCATTTAAATGAATTTAATATGATTACTAATCAACTAGGTTCTATAAAAGTGGACTTTGATGATGAGGCCAGGGATCTTATAATATTGTTCTCATTTCCAGAAAGATGGAACGACTTGGTCATGGTTGTAAGTAACCCTGTCTCTGGTTCATACACTCTAAAATTTGATGATGTTGTTGGTGTTATCCTTAGTGAGGAAATGCGATGGAAAATCACAGGTGAGACATTAGGTAATGCATTAAACATGGAGAACAGGGGAAGACAAAAGGATAGAGGAAAGGGATCAGGGAACCACAGGAATTCTAGGAAGGGAAAATCCAAATCCAAACTTGGAAATATAGAGTGCTAGAATTATGTGAAGAAAGGACATCTAAAGAGAGACTGCAGAGCTCCAAAGAAATAAAAAGATGCACAACATGAGAAAAATCAGGAAGCAAATGTAACAAGTGATGTGTTACAAGATTCTTTGATTCTTTCTGTAGATAATATTTCCGAGTCTTGGGTAGTAGATTCAGGGGCTTCATTTCATGCCACACCCCATTGGAAATAGTTTCTAGATTATGTTCAAGGTAATTTTGGAAAGTTTCATTTGGGTGATGATGCACCATGTAAAATTGTTGGAATGTGAAAGGTAAAAATAAAGAAAAAGAATGGAAAGCAATGGTTGTTGAAAGAGGTGAGACATGTTCCAGATCTAAGGAAATATCTAATTTCAATAGGGAAGTTGGAAAGTGAAGGTTGTAAATCCATATTTACAGATAAGGTGTGGAAGTCACCAAAGGATCATTGGTGATAGCTAAAGGAGAGAAGGTATATCCATTGTATTTTTGTACTAGTAATATTGACTCTTCTATCTCTTTAGTTGCTACAGGAGTGGATACAACACTGTGGAATAATAGGCTTGGACACATGAGTGAGAAGGGAATGAAGATGATTCACAAAATAAATTAGTTTCCATATCTTAAACAAATTGATTTGGATTTCTGTGAGCATTGTGTTTATGGAAAACATAAGAGAGTCAGATTTCTCAGAGTCAGAAAAGAAAAGAAGAGTGAAAGGTTAGAGCGTGTGCATATAGATGTATGGGGACCATATCAGGTATCATCTCTTGGTGGATCTCATTATTATGTTACTTTTATTGGTGATGTAACTAGAAAAACTTGGTTTTATTGCATTTGACAAAAATCAGATGTTTTTGATACTTTTAAGAAATGGAAAGCTTTGGTTGAGAATGAGACAGGAAAAAGGTTGAAGTGCTTCAGATTAGACAATGGAGGTGAATATTGCAGTAAGGAGTTTGATGATTGTTGTTCATACCATGGGATTTGTAGAGAGAAGACAGTTCCAAGAACACCACATGAAAATGGTGTGTCAGAAAGGATGAACAAGACAATCATGGAGCGTGCAAGGAGTATGATATTACATGGTAGTTTTCCCTTACAGTTTTGGGCAGATGTTGTAGATATTTTTGTTTACTTAATAAACAGAGGACCTTCAAGCTCTTTGGATGGTAGAATTCTAGAGGAGTCATGGACAGGTAAAAAGGTAAACTATTCTTTTTTGAAGACTTTCGGTTGTGAATCATCTATCCATATTGATAAAGAAAATAGAACAAATCTTGAGGAAAAATCCAAGAAGTGTACCTTTATTGGATATAGTGTTAATGATTTTGGTTATCGCTTATGGGATTATGAAAATAAAAAAATCATTAGGAGTAGAGATTTCATATTCAATGAGAAGGTCATGTACAAAGATCAGTTACATGGAAAGAAATAGGAAAAAGAAAAAACATAATACATAGTGCTTGATGAGATCACTGAAAAATAAATTCCAAAGGTACTAGAAAATCAAAATGTACAACAACAGGATCAACAGGTACCTCAAACTCTTGCAAGTTTTGTTAGAAGATCTACCAGGTTAAGTAGACCCCCTGAATGATACTCTCCTTCATTGTATTATTTATTGTTGACTGATTCTGGTGAACCAGAATGTTATGAAGAGGCAATGCAGGTAGACACCAAAAATAAATGGGAGAAAGGAATGAAAGAGGAAATGGATTCCTTGGTAAATAAACGGACTTGGGACTTGGCTCAGTTGCATGCAGGAAAAAGAGAATTGCAGAATAAATGGGTTTACAATGTGAAGGAATAAGATGTAGGAAAAAAGCGGTATAAGGCTAGACTTGTGGTAAAGGAGTTTGCACAAAAAGAAATTTATATTTTGATGAAATATTTTTCTCTTGTTGTTAAAATGACTGAAATATTTTCTCTTGTTGTTAAAATGACTTCAATTAGGACTATTTTAAGTCTTGTGGCAGTAGAAGATTTGCATCTTGAACAGTTAGATGTAAAAACAACTTTTCTCCATGGGGATGCTATAGCGGGAAAACCCCCTATGGACTACACTAGGGTTCAACGTGCAGGCAGAGCTAACCGTATAAAGTCTCCTACTTTTAAAAACTATCCCAAAAATACCCTACATTCATGCATAAAATACAAAGTATAAGGATCTGGTAATCCTACCTTAAACTCCGTATCCGATGTCGATCCTTTTGCATTCGGTCGCTTCTTGACTACAAATCGCCTCCTAAGGCTGACCTGCATTCATCAAAAGACAAACAAGAAACTATGAAAATCCATATTATATATGAATTAGTGGGTTAGATGTCATAATAAAATGTAAATCAAACATAAAGATTGAACACATCATATGGCGGGATGGAAAAAGTAATTTTTTATATTAATCTCACAAAGTTACTTACAAAATGAGATCGACGACTACTCCTCAAACCTGGTCCAAGCTCCTCTTCACCAAGCTCCAACTTCTTCCATGTATCCTTATTCTCTCACACTTCTCTCTAGAGAATGGGCATAGGCTTATGAATGAGGAAAAAGGAAAGAATAGGAAATTCTGTCTCAAAACTCACAATGTGGCTGCAAATTCTTAGGGCAAGGGGGGAAAGTGAAATGGATAGATTTTCATTATTGATATGTTTCTCCTTAGAATGAGACCACAACACCTCCTTTTATATGAAAAAAGGATGGTTATTCGGTTGGGTGAATGGCTATAGGTGGTGGATTAGTTGGGAAACTACCCAATAACCCGTAATCTCAACGAATTCCTTGCAACTTTTTATTTTTTGCAACTTTTGTGGGCATACACGGGTTGTAATGGTGCAACTAGCGTATGTACACAGGCAATAATGGTGCATCTAGCTTACATACATGGTCAGTAGTGATGCAAGGCACGTACATCTTAAAAAATAGTATTTTTAAGAAGAGGTGTTCAGTATTGGCTTGGCAAAAATAATATGTAAGATGGTCCGATGCTAGGTATGCATGTATGGTGAAATTTTAGGATTATAACAGATGCCCCCTAATGTGTGAGGTTAGAAGAGAATCTGATGGCCGAAATACATTACAAATATTCACCAACATATGAAGCAAGCGAGCCCAGGACCAGAGTTCGAGAGGTGCCATCTGCAAAATAACAATTGTCTCACTGAGATGAGAATACCCATGCTCGGGATGAAATAAATCATGGCTTCCAATCAAATACACTGCAGATCCATGTCATATAACTATATAAAGTGTAGCCGCGATAAATACACAGCGAATCTATATCTCAAAATAAAAGATATACATGTATAGTATCCATCTTCAAGAAGCCAATGATGCCTGATGGATGGAGATGAGGTCTTCAGGGCTCGAGAAACAACTTCAATATCTTCAAAATTTGGGTAGGATTGTAATGTGAGTGTACAACTTCACTACCCAAAGTTCTTCGATGGCTCATCAGGGAACAGACAAGAGAATCTCGGTGATCAGGCAGAGAACTTCATTGATTTCAAGCAAGGACTTGATTGGACTTTGGGAATGGTCGGGCATGAGGTCAAGAGAAAAACTGCAAAAAGGCTGAATCAAGTTGGGTAAAACTTCCCTTGGACAATAGTAGGACTAATGATCAGACTCAGGTAGCATGACATTGACATAAGTTCACGATGCAAGAAGCAACACAAACTCTCCATGCGTTTGGAAGGATAACCAAATGGAGGAGGACACAATTCTATGTTATGAGAACAACTTCCTAAGGTAATATTAAATCCCAAATCATGACGAACAAACGAAAGGATGTGCTTTGTCCAAGGGCGACTCATTGTGCTGCAATAAAAAGAAAATACTTTTCCCATCCTCTTTTTGGGGTATATTTGATTTTTTTGTCTTTTTCAATATTTTGGAGAACTTGAAAAAGAATAAAAGAATGCTATGTTACAAAGAAGGAACGAGTGTCGCAAGAATACTAGTTCCATGATAAAGGAACACACTAATGCTCATAGCAAGGAGACATGTGCAGGAAAAGGACACTTGGGAAAAATTCCTCCATGGGTCAAGGTGTCAGATTGGAGAGGCAAAGTGCTACAAGGCTTGCGTATAAGGAATGCTTCAAAGGTTTAGTTGAGAGAAACATGGAGCCGACATTAGGCCAAAAATCTAGGAATGCAGATGCGATTAGCAAGACACGATGAAACCCCCTTCAATGTATTTTTTACGAGCCCAGAGAAGGTAAGCTCGGTGGTTTTTCATTTTTAGAGAGTATGAACAAACACTAGCACCAAAAATACGTCTATTCAAAACCATTTTAATGAGTGTGACAAAGACAAGATCACTCAACATTATTTTCAATTTTAACGAGTCTGAAAAAAGAGCTTAACTATGGACTCCCTGGCTTTTTCTATATTTAGTCTCCTTATCCTGAAAAAGTAAAATTTACTTAGGAGAACTATCCTGGCAAGACAAATCTCCCGAGGTGTACCTTTTTCCTCGTTAATCTACAAGCCAAAAAAAGAGGTAAACTCATGCCAGTAGATGTTTTTCTGAACCAATTAACGAGTGTGAAAGATCAAGGTCACTCGATGATCTTTTCAATTTTAAGGAGTCTGAAAAGAGATTAACTATGGACTCTGTAAAGGATGTTCTTTTGGACCAGTTTAACGAGTGTGAAGAAACAAGCTCACTCGATAATCTTTTCAATTTTAGGGAGTTTGAAAAGAGATTAACTATGGACTCTGTGGAGGTTCCTTTTTTGTAACCCTCAGGCTCGAAAAAGGGTTAAACTTATACCTGCGAATACTCTTCTAGTGAACCGAAGCTCCTAGAGTATACCTTTGTTCGTTCAATTGACCATCTAGACCGAAAAAGGAGTAAAATACCGTCAGATAGACATGCCTTCAAATTTGAGTTTGATGAGCGTGAAGGGAAACAAGATCGCTCAACAATATTTTCATGTTTAAAGAGTCTAAAAAGGGCTTAAAAGAAGACTCATTTTCTTGGGAGTCCCAAGGGTGAGGCCAAGAGCGATAGCACATCAGACATATGAAGGCTCAAACTCGTAATCAAGACAAGACTAAAAGGACTCTCGAGCCTATAGTCATTAACGACAGCATGGACACCAAAATGCAACCAAGATCTACCTAGGGAATCCATCTGAAGGTAGGCTCTACCACTAAATTACGACACTTCTAGAGTAGCAATGATAGTTCCTTGTCGTAATTCGGTGGGATCGATCCTATGGAAAAGCGAAAAAGACAACGAGGTGCAACAAGTGGAGGTGGAATCCTAACTTAAATGCACAAAGTTGGAAAAATGAATTTTCACCAAAGGACCTTAAAAGGTGCCCCATCTACCAAAACGTTTTCCAAACCAAAAGTAAACTGTATCGTAACATCCAATGAGAAACTCAAGAACCACGTTAAATGATTTTCAAGCCATAAAAAATGACAAAAGGGGTCAACAAAATGACAAAAGGGGCCAAAAAGGTCTATAAATAGAAGCTGGCAACTCGATATCACTATTGCAAATTGAGAATTGACCAAAAAGCCAAAAACACTGCTTTGTTAAAGAAGTTGATTCTGGGAGCTTCAGTGGATGGAATGAACTTTCGCTTGGACCAAGTAAGTACAAACTAGCTCCTCTTGCATTTCCAAACTTTCCTTTTGCATTAGTTTTAGTGTTTTTTGGGCGGCACACCTTTAAAAATGGCCGGCCCTACGTGTACGCAGGTTGTCCTAGGAAAATCTACATATGCCTATGGGCAGAAAACAATATGCATGTGTGCATATGTGATTGTGTCCAATACAGCGTGCATACACCCTCAAAGATATGAAAAAATTAAAAATGCAATAATTAACTCTCCTTTGAACTTGTCATTTTGCAGAATGTACATCCATTGGAGAGAGAGGGAGCATGAGGACATTGATATATTGGTCGATGAGGACCCTTGCAGCTATGGCCGCATTGAAACAATACGATTTTTGGAAGTTCTTCCGGTGTCCATTCATGAGGGCATAACCTAGGATGTTGAATGCCTGGGTAGACTATTGACATCCCGATGCTGAGGCATTTATGCTCGAGGGGCAGTCATTGACTCCAACGAATGAAGATATTTACTTTCTGACTAGCCTCTTGAGGAGAGGTGAACCAGTCAACTTGCGTTCTTTTCCCCCTGGGCCTCACAACATTGTTGAGTTTATTGGGCTACATTGCAAGGTTGACACTAAGAAAGTCGGTTCTCAAGTGCCTATTAACAAGATCACCAACCTATCACTAAAAGTGATATTTTTACTTATTGGTCGGATCACTGGATCCATGGCTTTACATCAGGCCTCCTGGGCGCACATGCATTATGCATTGTAGTGCTTGAATGCACGAATATTTAACTGGAGCATGACCATGCTAGACTACATGAAGAGACAACTCACCGAGTGTCGTGGGCGGGACAACAAAAACTTTGGATTTGGGACCATTTTGTGCTCATTCTTCTTCTTCGAGAGTACCTAGTCTCAGTCCACAAGAGACAGTGCAAGGGCATGAGGCCTCACTCCCAGTAGTGTGTAGATGGGCAACGTTACTGCTACAATAGGGAGGAGGAAGGACCATAGAGGCCTTCGACAATACATCTTTTGACTGGTGGGCACAAAAGATTTTGATGATAGAGGACTACCCCTACACAGGGATCAACTTTTCCAGGGACCTGGACATGCCCATACCTCCCAGAGCAGAGTGAGAAGAGATAGGTATGTTCAGTTTTAATGTTATTTAATTTTTCGTTTATTTTTATATATATCATTTTTATGGGAATCAGAGTATCTAAAAACTGTGTATCTGTTTATGTACAGATGTGGGTTAAATGCATCCAATGGACTTCTTGAGGACCAGGCGGCATCCTCGACCATAGGCAGTACCATCCACAATCGTTGGACCAGTAGAAGAAGTAAGGGGACCTCCAGCCAGAGAGACTGATAGAGTTTTCAGATAGGTAGAGCGAAACCTCATTGCGCTCACTCACGCAATCCCTATGGCAGAGATCGAGGATCTCTCACTATTGATGTAACCTCACATAGTTGGGGTGCCACAAACCTAGGTCCAACTCTTTTGGCATTTTTCAAACGTCGTGGTTCCTATGGAAAGGCCAATAGGCCCCGCCATTAGCTTAGGATGGACCACTTACATTCCGAGGGAACTTTCTATATATTTTTTAGGGCATAAGCCCCGTGATGTGTACTGGATATGTATTTTTGAGGTGCTTGTGCCCAATTATGTACCCTAATACTTTATATATATGTGTGTGTGTGTGTGTGTTTGTGTATTTACATATTTTATGTCTTATGGTTTACATTTATTCACAATTGTATTTACATGTGTGTGTGTGTGCTTTTTGTTACGTGTGTGCAATATGCCAATCTAACACTTGATTAGCTAGAGTATTTGTCATTTGATTTAGTCTCCTAGGAACATGGATATACGTAATGTAATCAAAGAAACGTTATAAGAGATGTAACCTAAGAAATTATCGATGTAGAGTAGGATCATAAATGCGATAAACCCCATTTAACTGGGACACAACCAATTGTGCATCTAAGTAGACCCGGAGGTAAGAGATACCATGCGATAAGGCGTCACGAAGCAACTCTATTACTGCATTGTATTTGGAGACATTGTTTGTGGCATCACCTAAACAGATACCTCCAGAATATAGCAACTGGCCTTGAGGTGTGAAGATCACCCAAGTGGTGGAAGCAAGCCTCTGAGTGTGTCGGCTAGCACCGTCCACGAATCCAATGAACACGTTTGATTCACTTGACATCTTCCACAGTGAAAAAGATGACATAAAAAATGACATGTCCATAAAACAAAAAGACAAAAACTAAATTGTATAAGAACTATACATATATACAAGAATTCACCCAAGGTGACCCACCTATGCATAATACTTCTTGAGACAAAGCCCATTTCTAGGCTCCGCTAAAGCGTTCCCTTCAAAATCAACCAGACGATAAGAGCCCTTATTTAATACTTCCTTCACAATGAAAGGTCAGAACCACATGGGTTTGAACTTGCCTGCCCCCAAGGGATCCTTATATTGATCATAGATGAGGACAAAGTCACCTTAAGAGAAAATTCAAGGACGAACGGACCGATCATACTGACACTTGACTCTTTTCTTGTGAGCCTCTTTAGCCAAGGCTACATTGTGTCGTTTCTCATCGAGCTACTCGAGATATAATAAGCGTTCCTCAAGCGGTGAAGTGTCTGGCAATAACTATACTGGCAACTTAAGAGATGGGATCTGGCATTCTATAGGCAAGACTTCTTCCAACCCATAAACGAGTTCAAAAGGTGAGAAACCAATGGCAGTATTTACAGACGTTCGGTAGGCCCACAATGTCGAGTACAACATCAAATGCCAATTTGAATTGGCCGAATTGATCGTTCACTGTAGAATAGTCTTGAGAGACTTATTCACAGCTTCCACCTGACCATTTGGTTGTGGGTAATAAGGTTATTAATTCTCTTGCCTCAACCCAAGCTTTGATGTTAACTCATACATCATTTTGTTCTGAAAGTGACTACCATGGTCAGTGACAATCTCCTTTGGGATGTCAAACCTTGCTATTATTTGGTTAAACAAAAACAAAGTTGTTGTTTCGCCATCATCTTTGAATGTTGGCATAGCTTTGACCCACTTTGTAAAGTAGTCTACTACTACGATGATATAATGGTGCCCCCTAGATGAAGGGGGGTGGCATGTAGTATAATCAATACCCCACTTGGTGAAGGGGCCAACTGTAATGATGAGAAACATGGGAGCAGGGTGTGTCCTCATATTTCGAGAGAAGATTTGACACAGGTGGCACTTCTTGACCGATTCAACGCAATATTTGATTAACATCAACCAATAGTAACCGGCTCGTAGAATATTTTGGGTTGTTGCCAACCCAGAAAAATGAACACCACATGCTCCAATGTGGCAGTCGTTAAGCATGAGTTTCACTTCTTCATGAGTGAGGCACCGACGAAGGATGCAATATACACCTCAACAATACAAAGTGTCCTTGATTATGAGATAGTTTTTTTCTTGATGGCATAAACATTGACGCTCATCACGAGAATTAGAGGCAGGGCACTTCAAATTATGGATATAGACTAGTATATCTCCATACCAGGAGTTTGAAGATGAAATCAGAAAAATATATCCTTTAATCGGTGATTCTTCAAGCATAACATCACCTGACTCGACCAGAAGTTCCTAGATAAGTTCCACAAATAACAACGAATTTTTAGACTTCACAGGCACAAAATCCATGTCAAATTCTTGGAGGATAACAATCCATCTACTAATATTTCCGTCAATTACATGCCATGTCAACATGTATTGGAATGGATTCACAATGACAATGACGGTGGTCTTGCGAAACAAGATATAGTGACGGAACTGCTAGACAGCATGTACTGTTGCCAACGCAAGTTTCTCAATGTGGGAGTAATTGAGTTTTGGTCCAACCAGGCCTCGGCTCAGGTAATAAATTACATGTTCTTCAAGCAAATCATCCTCCTAAACCAATACCATACTGATGGTCGACTCTGTCGTGGCCAAATACAATAAGAAATCTTTATTATAGTTGAGTGGCCAAGGTAGAGGGGCATACGTGAGGCCATGTTTAAATGCTTCGAAAGAGCACTGAGCGGCTTCGTCCCAATGGAAAGGGACTCCCTTCTTCAATAAACACATAAACCCTTTGGTGATCTTGGCATATTTTGTGATAAAATGCTGAAGAAAAATAGCTTTTCCCTGTAAACTCTGAAGCTGAGGGACTGTGCATGGGGGAGGAAATTGAACTATCGCCTCAACCTTTAGAGGATTGACTATGATCCTTGTTGTCAAAACTATAAAACCTAGAAGACAACCCAATGTCACACAAAAACTGTAATTGTTTGGATTCAAGCGAGTCCGATAGTAGCGACATCACTCAAAGATAAGTCGGAGGTGTGTGGGATGATCATCTCTCTTACGAGATCGTGATGCTAAATCATCGAGATAAGCATTGACTATGTGTTTGAGATCGTGGAAAGAAAAATACATGGCCCACTGAAAGGTAGCTCCAACATTTTTGATGCCAAAAGGCATCTTCTGATAAGCAAATGTACCCCATGGACAAATAAAAGTTGTTTTATGCTGGTCTTCGAGATTAATCTGTATCTGATTGTATCCCGAAAAACCATCCATGAAAGAAAAGACCTCACAACCTGTGCATGCATCGACAATCTAGTCAATGAATGGGGTGGGGAAATTATCCTTTGGACAGCCCTTGCTCAAATCATGGAAGTCCATACATACACAAATCATTCCCTACTTTTTGTTGACCTGAATGGGGTTTGACACCCATTGAGTCAATTGAATGGGGTAGATGAAACCAACTTTGAGTAGTTTCTCTACTTCAACCTTAATAGTTGCTTCTTTTCGAGGATTAACTAGATAAAGCTTCTACTGCACTGGCTTGGCATCAGGGTAAGTCATTATTTCATGTTCGACGATTCTTGGATCAATACCTGGCATTTCCTCGTAAGACCAGGCAAAAACCTCGCGAAATTATTTAAATAAATCTGTATAGATTTGAATCTCCTCGAGGGAGCAGAGATTCTCCATGACTCCAGGGGTTCTGGAGATGTCGATAGGTATCATTTTAGTGATGGTTTCCATATTACCCTCAACATAACTGTGTACGTAGCCAGAGGATTAATATGACAAGACCTAGCCCCAATCATAGTAAACACGAATTCACCTGCCTCTATTCTTCTTAACTCTGGGAGGAAATAAGATCTGTGATGGAGATCATCCCAAGGTCTATCCAAACTAGTCAATGCCTCTAGAATCTCCTTGTCAGAGGGAAAGACCAAATCTAAAGAATCAGTAGTGGAAAGGGAATTTTGAGCCTAAGCAAGCTCGAGAACTGGATCTAACTCTTGTGCAGGAGTCAGGTTGGGGTCGGCGGAAGCTTGCTAGACTATAAAGTACGCAACTTCTACCGTGGACAAGGGCATGGACATTCCATGATGCCCTGTCCCTTACATCGTGGATGATGGGGAAGGAAGAGTCCATAGATCGTTAAAGTAAGTCATTCGAAACAACAACACTTGAAAGATTTCATCTTTAGGCTGGTCAGGGACAACCGATATCATTTTGACATCGTCGAAAGGAGGCAGATAATCTAAACTACCCATGAGAGGTGGGCACAAACCAACCCCCACATTGAAGACGTCGAGCTATGGGTTATCAATCATCGGGACCATGGATGCCCCAGATGAAGGGTCAGGCCTGGAGAAGGACAATTGATCAATGGTCACGATTCAGCCCTTGTGTGGAAAAAACAAGACCCAAAAAACTGTAGCAACCACTGCATGCATGGGATATGTCCAACTCCTTCCTAACAACAGGTTGTAGTCGAGAGGTGCATCGACCACTTCAACTTCGATGCACATGGTCTTCCTTCCTAAATGCACAGGGAAAGAAGGGATGATTCCATGTAGTTTGAAAGAACGATCATCGAAAGTCGTAAGAAGAGTAGGTGACAGAGACAAAACATGTTGGTCAATGGCCTTCCAAGACACCAATGACATCACGCATGTCGAGGCACCCTCCTCAACCTCCGTACGAAAAATATTCTGGGTAAAAGATTTCGTGGAGTGAGCCACTACTATCTGAAATGTGACATGGGATGGGAGACAAGGATTTAAGTCGATTGTATCAAGCGTGATAGTTCCTATATTACATGTCTCAGTGGATCCTAAGGCAGCTGGCAGAGCCTTTCTCTGTGAAGGGTAGCTCTCGAGGACCTCCAAAGAAGACATTGCAGAAAGGGTTTGTGACAAATCCTCCACCACTGAGTAATTATGGGCAACCCTCACGTTTGGATTATGTGAAGCCTTCTTGCAATCCCCTTTTGGGATGCATGTCATTTTTTTCCCATCGTTCTCTCGATCTGGAGAAGATTAGATGGGTTTTCGACTTCTTTACCCTTTTCATAAGTACTTGGCGTTCCGTAATCGTGTGCCCTAGTAGTTATGTGAGCTTCACTCTTCAGCATATAAACGTTCATGGCTGATGGGTTACTAGAAGATGGAGAGGGTCCCTGGCTTCCCCCATTTGCGCTCGAAGAGGCTTGAGTCAAATGTTTCCCATGTGGAAATGGGTTCATTAACACAACAGGTTGTTGTTGTGCCAATAACTTCTGGGCCTCTGCAAGCCGAGGGAACAAGTGAGTCGGATGGTATTCTTTAAAAATATTACATGGATACTTCGACTTATTTATCTATGTGTTGCCTTCGCCAACATTATTGGTGGGTTTCTTATCCCCCTTACCTTTCTTTCATTGTTTCTTCTTCCCGTCATCCTGCTGGTTGGCCTTCAGGTTCATCGATTGCACACTATGTACATCCGACCTCTGAGTAGGGGGAGCAGTCGAACTAGAGGTTTGGTTGGTTGTTTTTTGTTGTATCAACAATTGTTGCAATTGATTTGACAACTGATCATCGGGCTTCACTTGTACTGAGCCAACAATTCCATCGGCATGTGGTCCAGACTTCTATCTAGTCTTGTCAAGTATAGACCTTGGTGCATCTGGAAAAACTTCGTAGAGTAAACCAGACTGAGAGTAAATCATCTCTAGTTGTTGATCTCTCATTATCGCCTCTTCTTCTTAAAATACCCCCAACGTTGCAACATCTTTGGATAACTGAGGGACCAAAGAATTGATGAACCACTCCAGCAGGAAAACTAGTGGGATTGGTACCTTTATCAAACTCTTCCATTGTCTCCATTCTCGGATGTGATCAGAGATATGGTCTGCCTTTGTCTGCTCAAATTTGGCCAACAATTCGGTGTCGGCATCATATCTCACAAGTAATTGAAAATGGTTTAAGAAAACCATTGCCAATTCACCAAAAGTAGAGCATCTTGAGCAGTCAAGCTCGATGTACCATTTCACAGCACTCCCGATGAGAGTGCGTTGAAACAGACACAATTGTATGGAGTCGTCTTTCAATGAGTTGGACGAGCACCATAAGTGAAAAGTAGTCACATGATCACTTGGATCTTCGTTATGCTTGCCTTCAAAATTTGGCATGTCCGAGGGAAACTTGGTTGGCATAGGAGGCCAACGTGTATTGTGACAGATTGGGTCGTTTAATAATCTTGAGAAGTCCAACAAATGAAAAATTGCTAGAAACGGTAGTTTAGGTTGTTGAATATGTACAAGAGGGAGGGGGCCTAGGTTTTGGTTGGCATCAGGTTTCCAGGAAAAGTTAGGCTGATGGCCCTGGTTTTGGTAAAAACCATGGCCTAGGCTATCATTTGGATACTAGCCTAGGCCTGTGATATGATCAATTTTATGACAGTAATTAGATACTTCTATCGAATGTAAATATGTTTTTTTCATGTTTTAAAGAAGCTTTTGAAGAGTTTTTGTGTCAAATCGTTATGATCCACACCAGGTATGCATAATTCGTGTTTTGAAATGATTTTGAGTTTGAATCTATATGTTTTTATGTTTCTGGGAATCTAATTCACATTTTTTGGTGTCACAGGGAAAAATCTCAACTTGTTTGTGCGTCCGGTACTCATTCCGACACTCCATCCAGTACTCAGTTTGATACTCCATCTGGCACTCCGTCCTGCACAAAAACGATGGGAGATTTGGTGGTTATGGTATTGGTGGCCAACGATGGGAGAATCAAGGACATGGGTTTTGCTCGTGCTTGTCCCCTCCAGCTATTGAACTCTTGACAACTCAATTTGGGTTGTTAAGTTGGGCTATTATTCGCTCACTCCATTTCAGAAGTTAGGGCATCATTGAATGTAATTTAGTGTTTTTAGAAGAGGTTCAACCCTCCAATGGTCAACCTCTCAGTCTGTAAAGTTTATAAATACCACTTTGGTGGTCATACAATAGTTAAGAAGTTCAGGAAATCGTGTGTTGAGGAGAAAAGACAATTTCCCTCTGTTTTTCCATTTTCATTTTGCCAGAATTGTGTAAGACTGCGTTTTTAGTTTTAATGGTGAATTTCTGTTGTTGAAGACCGTGGTGTGCATTTGAGGAGTGACCACGACTTGTTGGGGGGGCCACCAACAGTCTGGGTAACTGTTCTATGAGTTTGTTTATGAATTGCATAACATAGATATATTTTTATTTATTTCTTGTACATGAATTGTTAGTTTACTTCTTTGTTATATAACTTGTTGTCTATGATTTAATTGGTTTAATTTAGCTTTTGCATGCTATTTTGAAGAATATTGTTAATATGCAATGACTTTTTAGATGATAGAAACAAGCTTGCAAGGTTAGAGACTAACCATGTGTGTAGCTAGATGATAAATTAAGTTTTCTTTTATGTTCGAATAGATGATAAAAACGGAGTTTTAGAACAAAGTTCTTCATTTATGATTTCTTTGATGGGGTTTCAGTGGACGGTAGTGCTAGCTTTAGTTTTTATTTGTAGAATGTTTATCTAATTGTTGTTTGATTTTACTTATCTAGTTGTCAATTAATTTGCCTAATTACTTGCTTGTCATATGTTAAAATAGTGTTTAAATTATGTTTATGAGCATTTGCCTTTTTGCAATTTGAATTGTTAAGATAGAGCTAGTTTAGGTTATGTTATGCAATTTCTTTCTTAGATTTAGGTTGCAATTTCAAGTTGTAGTTAATGACTGAATTTAGTGTAGTATGAGTTTGCTTACGTAGTATAGAGTGCAATTCAATTTCATAGCATAATCTCTTTTTGTTGTTGATGGTTAATGCATGATTACATAATCACATGGATATGCAGGGTAATTGATGTTGTTTTTATAATGGCTAAGTTCTCACTGGATTTCTTAATCCACACTTTTCACTTTTCTATTGAAGTCAATATCGAGTTTATCCCTCTTGAATTATCTTTTATTATTAAATGCCATCGTGATATTATAAGACATCAAAGACATTCACACAACCATCATCACTATATTTGAGTTTTTCTTGCTTTCATAGATTAGAAGATAGTTTTCTTGCTTTTATACATTAGAAGATAGTTTTCTTATTGTTGTAGGATAGATAGCCTTCTTTCTTTGATAGATTAAAAACTAGTTTTCTTATCATAGATTAAGGATTAGTTGTTAGTTACTTTTTTCTTTCAATTTAGTAGATTTCCTTTTGTAAATTATAAATAGTTGTGAAGATTAGTTTAAGAATAGAGTTCACTTGCCTCTTAGCTTAATTAGTTGCTTATTCAGTAGTCTTAATTAGTTTACTTGTTGTAGAAGTTATTCTAGGTTAGTTAGTTGTTTACTTTCTTTAATAGGTTAGTTTCTTACTTGTCTATTCTTGCTTAGATAGTGTAGTTGCTTGTCTGTTTTCTTGGCTTCACAGGATAGTTGTTTATTGAATTTGAATAGGTTAGTTAAAGTAGTTTCTTGTTGCTATTTTCTTATTAGATGAATAGTTTGCTTTGCCTAAATTGTTATGTTTATTTTCATTTTCTTTCTTAGGACTATGCATCGATCCTTTGTCCAAAGGTTACCTAGGTTACATAGTCGAAGTTTCTTAGTAGGTTTTTTCATTAATATCCTTTGCTTGAATAGATTATCCCTTAGATAGCTACTTCCTTGATTAGACTATACTACTACCAGCCCTTCTACCATGGCATATATTTTGCTACAAATCTAAGTTTACTTACCCCAGGTTGACAATTTAATTGAGGGTTTTTAGTGTGTTTTTAGTGCATATAGAAAACCCATCATTTTTGGCGCCGCTGTCAGGGAGTTGTCTCAAGGTAGGAAATAGTTAAGAATTAGATCACTTCTAGAACTTAGCATTAGTTTGGTGGTGGGGGAACTTTAAGATGAGAGGTAAGAACCTGTGCATCTGCTATAGCAGGTTCCCCCAAACCCAATGGTAGTTTTCCTTTTTGTTTTTGTTCACTTTCATCAATAGAACTAGAGACGCAAAAGGTAGATACGCTAAATCTAAATCATATCTTTCAACCAAGGTTCCTTCCAACCTTTTTGGGGGAAGGAACGTTCCACTCATAAACTCCACAGATCGATACCGAAAAACAGGAGCTAGCTCAACCGAAAGAGCTAAAGTAGTCTCTAAAGAGACTAACACGGGGAGAACTATAGAACAAGAAATTGAAGCATCAATCATATTGGTATAGGAGGCAAGACCACTCGAGCCTTCCACAGAACCAAACAATACAACCTTTGCTTTTACACCACCACCAGGGGATCCTAACTTTGAGGACACCATAGACCCTAAATAGGTGAATATTGTTTTTGGTAGTTTAGCCAACATAATTATCTCTCAAACTGATACATAAACTTTGGCACCAATAATCCCAACCCGCTCGAGTAGAGTCCCAGATAACCAAGTAGTAGGAAGACCTTTCCATCAGAGGGAAACCTTGTTTTCTTTGAAGATAAAACCACTTAGGTACTCTCTTTTTGGAAACCAAAACAGTATGGATGATCAGGGGGATCATAACAATGTAAGACATGGGGAGGAAGAATAAGCTGGAAACCAAACTAAAACTACCTTCGGGTTTCCAATTTTTGACACCACCCCAAATGTCAACATGAAAAATATTCCTCTCTCAACACTGCCCACCTTTTATGGTAAAAGTAGTGAAGATCCAGGCACCTTTTTATATGAGTTTGACATCTTGTGTAGAAGCTACAACTACCTACAAGATGCCCAGAAACTAAAACTCTTTCCTACCACCCTCAAGGACTCTGCACTAAGATGGTTCATGGGGTTGGGAGAATATAGCATTAGGTCTTGGGAAGCCATGATAGATATATTTCTTAAGAGTACCAAGACTACTGCAAGACCAAAGAGTCTCATAATGGCATCTTCAAAATCCAACAATTAGAAGACGAGAATCTCGAGGACTATATGGAACAGCTTGCATACATCTCCCAGAAGTCAAAATACCATGACCTCCCAGAGGATGCAGTTAGGGATATTTTCCTTAAGGAAATTTCAGAAGAATACCTAGATATGCTTAACTTGATGGCATCAGGTGACATCTTTCATAAACCATTTTCCAAAATCTGTGAAATGTGTAAGAATTACTCAAGGAGTAGAGATAAAACAAGAAAGAATGTTTCGGACCCTTATAATAGAAACTTAAAACCAGTTAGTTTAGGTGGTATTACAAGAACAAAGATATGGAACCTTTTAGAAAACTTCAAGACAGATATCTTAAGCACAATAGGTTCCCAGTTGGACACCCTAATGATTAAAAAGAAACAGGAGGAGGAAAATGCAGCAATGAGCATATATTGCCCAAGATGCAGGAGGAAGCATTCCCCAAGGGAATGCCCATTAGATAACATCTCAGTTTGTGGCTTTTGCACAGAAGACCATTCAACTGAGAAATGTCCATCATTTCCCGGTTTATTAGCCATCTATAGGAGTGGAGATCCTACGGAGTCCTTTTATGCACCTAGGAGGCAATGGCAGCCTAGGAACCAACCCACATACCCAAATCTACAATCTCAAGTTCCACCCTATTACCAACAACAACAGCAGTGGAACTCACCAAGTTGGAAAAATGAGTCTACTTGGTACCAACATCATTGGATTCAAGGATGGAGAGGAGGGCATAACCAAGGAAACCCTCAAGCTCCACCTGTCCCTATGTCCAACCATCCTTATCCTCATTTTCCACCGAACACTCCGCAGCTTCTTTCAGGTTTTGTTCCACCATATTTACCTCCTATTCCACAACAACAACAACAACAATATCATAATGAAAGCTCCCAAAGACTGAAACTATTACCGACACAACAAATGCCCAATCCTAATAATAAGACCCCTCAACCTCTTCATAATGTTGATATGGAGGCCTTCCCAACATATGTTATTACTCATGTTCCATTACAGGAGATTCGGCTAAGATCGATAAAAGTTATGGATAAGCAGAGACCTTCAGTAATCATCCAGGAAGAATAAGAAGAAGAAACCACCAAACAACCCATGGATGACACTAGGTGGGAAGATGTTATTATTCCTAAGGACCAAGAACCTAAGCTTCCCCAAAATGAACCTTCACAAAGTACGAAGGCCCCTCCTTATCCAGACAGATTAGTAATCGAGAAACCTACCACCTGAACGGAATTTGACATCTTGAATGAATTGAAGAATATTTGTGTCAATATTCCTTTACTTAAAGCCATTAAGGAAATTCCAATCTACAGTAAGGTAGTCAAATAATTATGTATTAAGAAGCTAGGTAGGAAGCAAAAGGACCCTCCTACAGTACATTTGATAGGAGATATTTCTGAATACATATTAGAACAACCAAAGATAGAAAAATATGGGAACCTTGGAAACCCCGTAGTGACTATAACCATTAATGAGGTTTCCATTGGAAATATTCTCATAGACCTAGGGGCAGCCATTAATGTTATGATCGCTAGTACCTTGGATAAATTATAGTTACAACCTCTTCTTAGGCCTACCCCAACCATTTTGGAATTGGCAGATAAGACTAGGGTTATACCTGATGGAATTTTAGATGATATCATGTTACTTTAGCCTCATGGGAGTACCTAGTAGACTTCCTTGTTATCCACTCAAAGGATCCCACAAAATTCCATCTCGTCATTTTGGGAGGACCTTGGCTAGCCATAGCCAAAGAATTTATTGGTTGTAGAGAGGGATAAATGACCATTTCAAACAGGCTTTCTATCCAAAAGCTCACCATCTACCTTCCATCTCAACCTATCATGGAGAATATATGGTGGCTTGAGTGTCCATACAAGAATGAGGACTGGGAAGAACCTACATTTCCAAGTGACCATGCATGGGCACTTCAAGAGCACACAATGGAAAATGTGTTAAACCAATTTATTTCTGCTATCACATGAGTGGATTTTCCACAATCTTTTCCCCAATTTGAGTACATGTTTGGGGAAGAATTTAAGGAACAATTAGACCCATCCATTTTTTCTTTGACATCTTTCATTTTTGATATCGACAAGTCTGCCACATCTTATACTATGCCCTACGAGATTAGTCCAGGAAAATTTCTACATATAAAGTTCGAGATAGATGCAGACCAATAGAAACAGTTAGTAGATATCCTTAAAAAACAATCAGGATCATTTGTCTGGGAATACACTGACATGAAGGGTATACACCCCGATACATGCATTCATCACATATATACCCAGGGTGAAGTAACAAATGTTAGGCAATCCCAGAGAAGGATGAACCCAACACTCAAAGATATAGTAAAAGAGGAAATCCAAAAGTTATTAAATGTCAAATTTATTTTTTATTTATCCCATCTCCGACAGTAAGTGGGTGTCCATGCTTGTATTGGTTCCAAATAAAGTGACAGGGAAATGGAGAATTTGTGTTGATTTTTGGGAACTCAACAAAGCCACTCTGAAATATTACTTTCCTCTCCCCTTCATTGACCAAGGTCTAGATACCTTGTCTGGAAAGAAGTATTTTTCCTTTTTAGATGGGTACAATGGGTACAATCAGACTCGCATAGCACTCGAGGACCAGGACAAGACCACCTTTACTTGTCCTTGGGGCACCTATTCCTATAGGGTATTACCATTTGGATTGTGTAATGCTCCCACCACATTTCAATGAGCAGTACTAGGGATATTTGTCGATCTTATTCACGATTGTGTGGAGGTATATGTGGATGACTTCATTGTTTATGGAAACACTTATCAGGAAGCGTTAGATAACTTAGAAAAATTTCTTATCAGATTCCAAGAAATGAACCTATCTCTAAGTCATGAAAAATGTAAATTTTTTTTAACTAAAGGAGTGGTTCTAGGACATCATGTTTCATTTGAAGGGATAAAATTTGATCATGCAAAGATTGAGGTCATCGTCAGACTTCCACCCCACAAGACTTAGAAAGAGGTGAGAATATTTCTTGGACATGACGGATACTACCGACGGTTTATTGAAAATTTTACAAATATTGTTGCACCCATGTTTGGATTATTAATCAAAGATGTTGATTTTGTTTGGACTGATCAGTGTCAAACTGCCTTTGAAACTCTAAGAGATAAGTTGTCTGTGGCACCAGTTCTTAGAGGGCCCAATTGGACTCTCCCATTTCATATATCTATTGATGCCTCTGACACTGCAATAGGAGGAGTATTAGGGCAAAAAGAAGACCAACAATCCTATGCCATTTATTTTGTGAGAAAGAACTTATCCCCTGCCAAGTTAAACTACACAGTTACCGAGAAGGAATTCTTGGCAGTAGCTCATGCTATCAACAAGTTCCATCATTACATTACAGGTTATGAAGTATTCTTACATACATATCATTTTTCCATTAGATTTCTCATGAATAAACCCATAACTAATGGACGAGTGACTAGGTGGCTCCTGTTATTGCAAGAGTTTAACATTATCGTGCTTAACTGACCAAGAAAGGATAATTTAGTAGATGATTTTATTTCATGAATAAAAAATGAGGATGATGACATCCCTGTATATGACAATTTCCCAGACGAGCACCTTTTTTCCCTCTCTGTAAATACCTCGTGGTTTGTGGATATGGAAAACTATCTGGCTACTAGGAAGTTACTGTCTCATTTGTCACCTCATGAAAAGCGTAAAATTATTACACAGAGTCCTAATTACTCCTGGGTTGGCCATGACCTTTTTCGCACAAGTCCTGATTTAATTATTCGTAGATGTGTCTGAGACGACGAGGTACTAGAAATACTATGAAGTTGTCATGATGGACCATGTGGTGGCCATTTTTCTAACAAACGCACAACATATAAGGTGTTACATTCTGGTTACTATTGGCCTAGCATTTTCAAAGATGCTGCCAAGTATGTGAGAAGTTGTGATAGTTTCCAAAGGATGGGAAGACCTACGTCAGCTGAAAAAATTCCCTTGCATGCCCAAGTTATGATAGAACCCTTCGAAAAATGGGCCCTTGACTTTGTAGGACCAATTCCATCTATGTCTTGTAAGAAGAACAATATTTTTGTTTGTACAGACTATGTCACCAAGTGGGTAGAGGAAAAATCCTTATTTAGGGAAACAAAAAAGTCTGTTGTCAAATTCATTTATGAAGACATCTTTACCCACTTCGGTGTCCCTCCTGAAATTGTTACAGACCAGGGCACTCAATTCACTTCCAAGATAATGAAAGAGATAATAGATAAATATGAGATTAAACATTGTAAATCTTCTCCATACCACCCACAAGCTAATGGTCAGGTAGAATATACAAACAAAGTCCTAGAATCTATCTTAACCAAGACTTTTCAGTTACATCACTAGGATTGGGCTGATAGGCTTCCACAAGCCTTGTGGGCTTACCGTACCACCTGGAGGAACACCACTGGGCATACCCCTTATGAGCTAGTGTATGGGAAACAAGTACTTCTACCAATATAATTCCAAGTAAGGACCTTCTGTATTGTTGAAGAATTGGGATTAGACTTAGATGAGGCTCAGGAGCAACGAGCCCTACAATTGAATGAGTTGGATGAGATCAGGCAAGATGCCATCCAATGGACAATATTAGTCCAAAACTAGAGGAGCAAGTGGCATGACCAGTTTATTAACAAAAAACACTTCCAACCTAGTGATTGGGCTCTATTGTTTGATTCCTGATTCAAAACCTTCAAAGGAAAACTCACCACCCGGTGGTTGGGCCCTTACGAGGTAGACACTGTATATGACAATGGAGCTGTAAAAATAAAAACAATTGACGATGGACAAGTCTCCCTTTTAGTAAATGGACACCGACTCAAATTTTATCATAATCCCATTTCCAAAGAGGATTTTCTACAGGTCATGTCAACTGACAAGGAATTCGCCTTAGTAGATGGGGAAGTTCCCCCTTGTTCTTGAAAAGTTTTCTGGATCTTCTACTGTACATATGTAAATAGTTTTTTTTTAATTTTGTTAATAAAGCAATTTTAAAGATTTCTGTAAGTGTTTATTTCACCAGGAGTAGACAGCTTCAAGGAATTATAAAAGAAGGATTTTCTTCAAAACATTTGTTATACTTGAATCTTGTTGTCTTCTAAGCACCAAATGAGTATTGACTTACTGTAATTATCCATATTTTTGCAAAAAAAATCATTTTCTTAAGGCATTCTAAAACAAGTTGCTCTTGAAACTCTTCACCACTGTATAAGGAAGTGATACCATAACCATTAAGATTAGAGGTCTCTCATACAGTTTTCCCAAGAAACCTAAGTAAGCGAGTAAAGTATCTCTATTAAAGAGTAACAAGGAAGTCTGATTAGTGGTTAGTCATGGAAACATCACAAAAACTGCAAAGGAAGAAAGTAAGTTGAACCTAGAGATACCTTTTTGTTCTTTCTCAATGGTACCATCCACTACACACTAAATAAATTGATTATATCATATATTTAGATAGGCCATGTCCTCTTAATTACACCTTACATCAGGAAAATCACTTAGGAATATAACATAAATTCATCCTCTAACATAAATACCATCCCAATTTAAAAAAAAAAAGAAAAATTTGTTTTCAGAGTTGTCCCCCCATCTGCTTGCATAAAACAATCTTATACTAAAATCTTAAAATATGGAGGGCCAGTGTCTGAGGGTGTAAGAGGCTAACCCATTGGGATACTGAACAGTTCTGCTGGCAGCAGGTATCAGCATGTGGTATGACTACGTAAACCCGTCGAAGTACTGAACAGGCTTGCTGGCAGTGGGGCATTCTACCTAACGAGGATGGTAATCTGACAAAAATAAATAATAAACTTAAAATTTTCCTGATGTATGACATTACTTGCAGACAAAGATGACATGAATTATGTATGATTAAGCTAAGGTTAATGAACTCCATAAACTTGCCATTGGGAACTAAATCTAAGACTATCTTGAAACTCTCTTGCCTACCTCTTCTTATCTATATATATGATCTATTATATTATAGGTGGGTCCATATTCTAACCGTCTCGTCAGACCAATCTGTGAAATTTATCTTTACACTTTACAAACTATAAATCTTCGATTATTGGGAGAACTGACTGGTTTCCTATACTTTTGATTGTGAGGTGTCACAATACTTAGGTGTGGGGGAGGGGTTCATGAGTTGACAAATGATCATTTCCTAGAGAGGTAAATACTTGTAAAAATTCATGTATTATTTTTATGATACAGGTTATTGCATCAACAGTCATTTTATTTTAAAGTGTTAAAATCTCCTATGTACTATAAACTATTGTACTTAACATACCACTTTATTGGTTCATCTTTGTTATAGGTTGTTCATTGTAGGCTTGACATTACATGTCCTATGCTCATTGTATGTTTGACATTACATGTTTTATGCAAGTGGATTGAGTGAGCATGGTGGCAAAATCAACAACAATGGCACATTTTGCCTCTGCTCTTAAACCACTATGACTATAAAAAACATTTCAAATTTGCAGGCTATCCATTATAGGAGGTAAAAATGTAGTTAAAATAGAGGTGTCGTATGAAGTGTCGTATGAGGTGTTGTATGAAGTGTTGTATGAGGTGCCTAACAAAGTGCCATATGAATTTACACACCAGTAATTGTCCATAATTCCAGGTAACTAAGAATCAATGAATTTTAATCGAACTGGTTGAAGGAAATTGAGATTGAGCATGAAAAATTTGGACATGTTCATGATAAAATGTCCAAGTCAAAAGTCTTGGACATTGATCTAACTATGCAACATTTTCCCCCAAAAACGTGCCTTTGAATTCGAAATTGTCCACACTTGGCAACTCGTGCGCGCGTGTGTGCAACTGATTCCACCATAGGTGTGTTTAAAAATAGGTTGGGGTTACCTATTATCTCAATTCTCCCTTGCCATTTGCCTTGCCCCTATTTTATAAATCGCGCTTAGCCTCTGTCATTTCGTCCCCGGTTTAAATCATGCTCGGCCCTTGCTCAATTCGTGTCATTTCTCGGCCCGATCACACCCTCTCTTGGTGAATTTTTCCTCTGTTTATTTCTTCACCTCGTCACAATGCCCAAGAGGTATGAACCCTCTTCCTATGCATATCTTTTCGCCATTATTGAGTTTGCACAGTGCAGAGAGGTGTTTTTGCACACAGGCTAGGGGCCATTTTTATCCCACTTGCAGGGCCACGATGATGCCATCTCCATGCAATTTTCCCTCAGTTTCGATGGGAAGACAACGTGCGTGGGGTCTCAGAAGAGTTCATTTTTGCAGCCACGAAGATTCCAAGAATGGGAGATAGATGGTTCAAAAACCACCAGCTGTTGCGCTCAAGTTATAACAGGGTTTTTAATCCCGAATTCCAGAACATCTCAGGAGAAAAAATATATTCTAGGGAATGGATAAAAGAGGAATTGATCAATCCTCTCATATTCATCGCCAAGATAATTACATGCAAAGGTAGATATTCCACTTTCAAAGCCTGTCATTTCATATTGCAAGCTCATTTTCAGTTCAATAAACCTTTGAACTTTCACTTTTACTTTCTAAAGAGCTTGGAGAAGATGTCCTCTCAAGTGAGGAAGAACATAACCAACTCCCACAACAACCTCTTCCACCATGGCCTGATCAAACTCCTTGTTCTTGCCGAATTAGAGAAATAGGGGCAAACTTGGGATACATTTATTTATCAATTTGCAAACCCTCACTTGACAATCAAGACTAGCAAAAAGACACTTGGCCTAAGGACTATTTCTCCATCCAAACCCCACTCTCTGAAAACTCCAAACACCCCCTACACAAGCCATTCCTTTACCGGAACAATACAAGAAACTTGTTGAAACCCCTGCATCTTCATTGGGTAAAAAGACCAAGAAGCTTATTGTTAATTCCCTGATGCCTTCAATATCTCGTGATCCTACCCCGAAGAAGCTACAAGAAGTGATTCAACAAGACTTTCCTACAGTTCCCACCAATAGGAGAGGTGCCAATAGATTTAATAGAGGACCCTTTCAAAAGAGTACCCGGAGCACAAGAGGAAAACTATATGTAAAACCCCTAACTACTTCGGACCCTATCCAAGTATCCTCCGACCTCGAGAGTCCTCATAAATGACCTAGGGAAGTATCTCTAGATGGATTAGAGCCTCAAAGAAAGGCACAATCAGAACCTACCTCTCCTTATCAACTCCCTATTACTCCTACTTCACCAATGCCTACCCTGGATCCTAAGAATGATAGACATTCCACATATTTCAAAGGGTCTAAGCCTTCCTCCGAGATCACTGGTTCTTCCCCAGCTATTGAAAGGCTACAAAAAGAGAATTTTCAGCTGCTACAATAGTTGGAAGAAAGGAAGACATTGGACACACATATTCACCATGATAATGCAGTCCTCCAAGCAAAGGTAAATTCCCTTCAATGGTTGGTTGATGAGATGACTAAATCCAACCGCAGCCTTAGAGCACAACTGAAGCAACACAAGAAACATAAGGCAACGTCTTCACAGTAAGAAGGAGAAGATTCTAAAGTTAATCCTCCTCAAAAAGCTTAGTCATGAGGGATAATTTCTTTTTGTTTGCAGTGGGACCTACAAAATCTTAGGTGTGGGGGTAATGTTGGGCCCGTGATATGATCAATTTTATGACAGTAATTAGATACTTTTGGCAAATGTAAATATGTGTTTTTCATGTTTTGAAGAAGATTTTGAAGAGTTTTTGTGTCAAATCGCTATGATCCACACCAGGTATGCATAATTCATGTTTTGAAATGATTTTGAGTTTGAATCTGTATGTTTTTATGTTTCCAGGAATCTAATTCACATTTTTTTGTGTCACAAGGCAAAATCCCAGCTTGTTTGTGCTTCTATTACTTAGTCTAGCACTCCATCTGGTACTCAGTCTGGTACTCCATCCAACACTCCGTCCTGGACAAAAATGATGGGCGATTTGGTGGTTATGGTATTGGCGGCCAACGATGGGAGAATCGTGGACATGGGTTTTGCTTGTGCTCGTCCCCTCCAGCTACTGAACTCTTGACAACTCAATTTGGGTTGTTAAGTTGGGCGATTATTGGCTCGCTCCATTTCGGAAGTTAGGGCATCATTGAATGCAATTTAGTGTTTTTAGAAGAGGTTTGACCCTCCAGTGGTCGACCTCTCAGTTTGTAAAGTTTATAAATACCACTGTGGTGGTCATACAATAGTTAAGAAGTTCAGGAAATCGTGTGTTGGAGAGAAAATACATTTTCCCTCTGTTTTTCCATTTTCATTTTGCCAGAATTGTGTAAGACTTCTTTTTTAGTTTTAATGGCAAATTTGTGTTGTTGAATATCATGGTGTGCATTTGAGGAGTGACCACAACTTGTTGGGGGGCCCACCAACAGTCTGGATAAATGTTCTATGAGTTTGTTTATGAATTACATAGCATATATATATTTTTATTTTATTTGTTGTACATGAATTGTTAGTTTACTTCTTTGTTATATAACTTGATGTCTATGATTTAATTGGTTTAATTTATCTTTTGCAGGTTATTTTGAAGAATCTTGTTAATATGCAATGACTTTGTAGATGATAGAAACAAGCTTGCAAGCTTAGAGACTAACCGTGTGTGTAGCTAGATGATAAATTAAGTTTTCTTTTATGCTGGAATAGATGATAAAAATAGATCTTTGGAACAGTGTTCTTCATTTATGCTTTGTTTGACAGGGTTTTGGTGGATGGATAGTGCTAGCTTTAGTTTTCATTTGTAGAATCCTTATCTAATTGTTGTTTGATTTTACTTATCTAGTTGTCAATTAATTTTCCTATTTGCTTACTTGTCATATGTTAAAATAGTGTTTAAATTATGTTTATGAGCATTTCCTTTTTGCAATTTGAATTGTTAAGATAGATCTACTTTAGTTTATGTTATGCAATTTCTTGCTTAGATTTAGGTTGCAATTTCAAGTTGTAGTTAATGACTGAATTTAGTGTAGTATGAGTTTGCTTACGTAGTATAGAGTGCAATTGAATTTCATAGCATAATCTCTTTTTGTTTTTGATGGTTAATGCATGATTACATAATCACATGTATATGAAGGGTAATTGGTGTTGTTTTTATAATGGCTAAGTTCTTACTAGATTTCTTAATCCACACTTTTCACTTTGCTATTGAAGTCAATATCGAGTTTATCCCTCTTGAATTATCTTTTATTATTAAGTACCATCGTGATATTATAAGACACCGGAGACATTCACACAACCATCAACACTATATTTGAGTTTTTCTTGCTTTCATAGATTAGAAGATAGTTTTCTTCCTTTTATAGATTAGAAGATAGTTTTCTTGATGTTGTGGGATAAATAGCCTTCTTGCTTTGATAGATTAAAATATAGTTTTCTTATCATAGATTAAGGATTAGTTGTTAGTTACTTTTTTCTTTTAATTTAGTAGATTTCCTTTTGTAAATTAGAATTAGTTGTGAAGATTAGTTTAAGAATAGAGTTCACTTGCCTCTTAGCTTAATTAGTTTCTTATTGAGTAGTCTTAATTAGTTTACTTGATGTAGAAGTTATTCTAGGTTAGTTAGTTGTTTACTTTCTTTAATAGGTTAGTTTCTTACTTGTCTATTCTTGCTTAGATAGTGTAGTTGTTTGTCTATTTTCTTGCCTTCACAGGATAGTTGTTTATTGAATTTGAATAGGTTAGTTAAAGTAGTTTGTTGTTGCTATTTTCTTTTTAGATGAATAGTTTGCTTTGCTTAAATTTTTATGTTTATCGTCATTTGCTTTCTTAGGACTATCCATCAATCCTTTGTCCAAAGGTTACCTAGGTTACATAGTTGAAGTTTCTTAGTAGGTTTTGTCATTAATATCATTTTCTTAAATAGATTATCCCTTAGATACATACTTCCTTAATTAGACTATACTACTACCAGCTCTTCTACCTTGGCATATGTTTTTCTACAACTCTAAGTTTACTTACCTTGGGTTGACAATTTATTTGAGGGTTTTTAATGTGTTTTTAGTGCATATAGAGCACCCATCGGAAAGAAAATGTTCCGAAAGACAACTGAGGACCTTGAACGGATTCGAGACCCATGAAGCTCCGTGGCAAATACGATCAACAAAATCCCAAGACAAGTCCTATATATGCGTTCCCCACTACGCTTGGTCCATCTTTGGAGGGGTTATCTCTACTACCTTTCTGCACGTGACCTCGTGTTTAGCCCCTGTGTTAGAGGGGGCTCCCAGATAATTTCCATGTTACTAGACTTCTACACTCCCTAGCACAGACTTGTATGTTTGTTTTATAGCCTAGAAGAGTTTCCTCTCCAACCTAAATCAAGGCTCTAGCCTATAGTAGTAGATGGACCCTACAAACATAAAGTCTGATTAATTTTAATTAATCGTTATTTTTAAGTGGTTTGTCTTAAGTCAAAGGAATGAATATGAAACTGGTGGTGTTTTTTAAGAGATGAAAGAGAAGAACAAATACTGGAAACAAAATTACTTCTTTTTTAAAAGATTTGCAAATTGAAAACTCTTTAACCAACTTTTCAAACTAACTTCTTTTCTAAGATATTTTAAAAGAAAAACCTAAAACTGATTTTTTCTCTACTACGAGCCACTTAAATTCATAAGCATTCTGTAAAGAACCTAAGAAAACACTCTTCTTCCTGACAAATAAAGACAACTAACCTAACTACTTAACCAAACAAAGAAATATATATATATATATTCTTCAAAATAAGAAACTTGAAAATGAATTTTTTCTTTTCTTCTAAAGAAAGTAAAAGGGAAAAGTGCAGACAAGGCGAGACCAAAGAAACTGACTTCTGGTCTATTGTGGATTGTAGGGAGTCACTGAAGGAACCACAAAGGCTAAACATAAAATACTCACAGACTCGTCAAAAACCCTTTCAACAAAAACACAAGCAATCCTTAAAAGATAAAGAAACTGATGTCAAACCTAGGCTTAAAGATTGTAACTACATAGACCAATACTAAATCAAGAAACCCCTGAGAAATCAGATTTCAATCAGGGAAGAATATGACTACCTCTTCTTAAGAAAAAGGCTTCCTGACATAGGCACACTACTGATACTTAATCAACCTGCGTATGTACGCGGGTTCTCCAATGTTAGGGTGTGTATGTATGCGTTCAGACCCACTGCATGTCGTGTACACCTCTGTAACTTCTCAAAAAAATAAGACTAACAGTCAGGCTGACAAGGCAAGGAGTACTGGTATGGTAGACCAAAATCCCTTTACTGGTATGGTATGACAACACTCTGGAATCATAGGCTTGGACACATGAGTGAGAAGGGAATGTAGATACTTCACAAAATAAATTAGTTTCCATATCTTAAACAAATTGATTTGGATTTCTATGAGCATTGTCTTTATGGAAAACATAAGAGAGTCAGATTTCTCAGAGTCAGAAAAGAAAAGAAGAGTGAAAGGTTAGATCTTTTGCATATAGATGTAGGTGACCATCTCAGGTATCATCTCTTGGTGGATCTCATTATTATGTTACTTTTATTGATGATGTAACTAGAAAAACTTGGGTTTATTGCATTCGACAAAAAACATATGTTTTTTATACTTTTAAGAAATGGAAAGCTTTGGTTGAGAATGAGACGGGAAAAATGTTGAAGTGTCTCATATTAGAAAATGGAAGTGAATATTGCAGTAAGGAGTTTGATGATTATTGTTCATACCATGGGATTCGTAGAGAGAAGATAGTTCCAAGAACACCACAAGAAAATGGTGTGTCAGAAAGGATGAACAAGACAATCATGGAGTGTGCAAGGAGTATGAGATTGCATGCTGGTTTTCCCTTATAGTTTTGGGCAGATGTTGTAGATATTGTTTTTTACTTAATAAACAAAGGACCTTCAAGCTCTTTGGATGGTAGAATTTCAGAGGAGGCATGGATAGGTAAAAAGGTAAACTATTCTTTTTTGAAGACTTTCGGTCGTGAATCATTTGTCCATATTGATAAAAAAAATAGAACAAATCTTGAGGAAAAATCCAAGAAGTGTACCTTTATTGGATACGGTGTTAATGATTTTGGTTATCGCTTATGGGATTGTGAAAATAACAAAATTATTAGGAATAGAGATTTCATATTCAATGAGAAGGTCATGTACAAAGATCAGTTGCAGGGAAATAAATAGGAAAAAGAAAAATCATAATACACAGTGCTTGATGAGGTCACTGAAAAATAAATTCCAAAGGTACCATAAAATCAAAATGTATAACAATAGGATCAATAGGTACCTCAAACTCCTGCAAGTGTTGTTAGAAGACCTACCAGGTTAAGTAGACCCCCTGAATGATACTCTCCTTCATTGTATTATTTATTGTTGACTTATTTTGGTGAACTAGAATGTTATGAAGAGGCAATGCAGGTAGACACCAAAAAGAAGTGGGAGAAAGGCATGAAAGAGGAAATGGATTCCTTGGTAAATAACCAAACTTGGGACTTATGTTTCTTCTATGGAGGCTAGTAAAGAAAAGATTTGGATACAGAGGTTTATGGAGGAATTGGGAAAGAAGCAAGATAATAGCAGGTTGTACTGTGAGAGTGAGAGTGCCATTCATATTGCAAAGAACTTGGCCTTCCATTTGAAGACTAAGCATATACAACTCTGTTATAACCCTAATTTGCACCAGACATGCTTACCTGGCATCAGGCCATCTCAGATTCCTTCTTTGCCAAAGAATTGTTGAACAACTCTTCTTAAAAACCTCTTTTATAAAGTCCCACATGCCCTACTCCATTACTGCACGCGTGTACATGCTAGCTGACCCAAAACAGTGCGCGTGTACCTACAAAAGCACAAAAAAAGGAAAGTTGCCAACGAAACACATAGCTTTGGGTGAGTTAACTAAACCTTCCAGCCATGCATGGCCGAGGGTTCGACCAAATACCTAGCTTCTTCTAGCCTATAAAAGAAGGGTTAGGGGTCCCATTTGGAATAGGAGAATCATAGTAAAGAAACTATACCCGAGTTATGGGTCCCAACCCTTTAGCCATCCTTGTGCAAAGCGAAGGATAGAGAAAAGAAGTTGGAGGACAATTGAAGAGGATCCTAGGACCAGGTTCATGGAGCAACGGCTGGCTTCATCATTGTAAGTTGATTTGTTGAAGTTAATAATAAAGAAATACTTTTCCCGTCCCACGATATGAGGTTTTCATGGTTTATTGCATACTTGTTTATTGAATCTCTAACCCATTAATCTATATATAAAATGCATGTGGATTTTGTTGTTTGTTTTGTGTGAATGCAGGTTAGCTTTGGGAAGAGAGTTGCAATCAAAAAATGATCAAGAGTGAGGAAGGATCTACATCAAACGCCTGAAATAAGGTATGCTCACTTGATCTTCCTAACTGTGTATTTGCTTAAGAATAATAGGGATTAGGCCTGGGACGATGGTAGAAAGTAGAAATCTTTAGGTCTTTTCTGCATGCATAATTAAACCCTAAGTGCTAGTCCGTAGAGGTATTTCCCACTCACAACAGAATTGGCGACCATACTGGGGATTATCTAGGGTTTCTGGGGAATATTTTTTGGGTATTTTTAAGAACTAGTTTCATTTCCTATTTTTAAAGTTTCTACAAAAGTCTGAGCTAATAGAGATTTTGGTCTTCCATACCAGTTATCTCTGTTTCTTTGCTTGACTGTATTTTTTCCCAAGACCCATAGAGGTACATGTGGCCTGTATAAGGTTTGCACACGTGTACCCACGCCCTGCATTCTCACAACACACATGTACACGCTAGCTGAGGAAGTGTCAGTCGCATGTATGATTCCAAAAAATTTCTTTTAAAGAGGCAGTCATCCTCTTCCCTGTCAGAATTAGTCCTTCTCAGGGGTTTTCTGGAACTCTTTCTAGTCTTTGTTGTTTGCATTCTATAGCTTAGGTTTCACCTCGGATTGGTTTGTTCTATGAAGTTTTCCCTGAATTGTTTTATTTTTTCTGTTAAAGTAAGTGTCCGAGTCTTCAAGAGATTCTAGTTCTTAGTACCAGTAGTCTCTGCCTGGGCTGGCTTGCTTGGATTTTCATTTGTATTATAGTTTCACATATACACGCAGCCTGTATAAGGCCAGTATGCATGTACACACGCTTTGACTTTACACAGCTCGCGTGCACACACTTGCTATGGAACTGTCAATAGTGTGCTTGTAGAGAGAATTTTTGTTGAAGGTGAGGCAGTAATCCTTTCTGTTGACAAGATTTATACTTCTCAGGTTTGGGTCTCTATCATAGCGGTCAGTAACTTAGGTTTGATCACAACAATAGCTTTCCTTTTTCATTTAGAAGTTTTCCTCAAAATTTTTCTTTTATAGGGTTTTTAGACAAGTGTGAGAGTCTGATTTTAATCTGCTTGTGTGTGATTTTTAAAGTGACTCTTTGCGATCTGCGCTTAGGCCATAAGTTTTCTTGGTTTTGAATTATTGATATTTTTCCTTTTTTCATTGTAAGCAATCAGATAAAAAAAAAACTTTTATTTCTTTGTTTGGTCAAAAGTGTTGTTTTGCATTAGTAACCAGGGAAAAGTCTTTGCTTTCATAAGTTATTGATGGTTCACTTAGATCATAAGTAGCTTGTAGTCAAGTGAAATTCTTCTTTGATTTTACAGTTCAAATATCTTAGAAAAAATTTTAAGTTTGAAAAGTTGTTTAAGAGTTAAGTGAAGTAAAGGTTTTTGTTTCTAGCTTTCTGTTTCTTTTTCTTTCGTCTTTAAAACATCACTAGTTTCACTTTCATAACCTTTGACTTAAGACAAGCCATAAAAATTAATGCTAAATATAAAATTCATTAGACTTTTTATGTTTGTAGGGTCAACCAACTAGTTTAGGGTTAGGGCCTTGAATTAGGTTGGAGAGGAAACTCTTCAAGGCCATTAAAATCAAACATTGGAGTCTGAGTTAGGGAGTGTCAAAGTCCAGTATCATGAAATTTAACTGGAACCCCCCTCTAATACAGGGGATAAACACAAGGTCATGTGCATAAAGGTAGCGGAGATAACCCCTCCAAAGTTGGACCAATCATAGTGGATAACACATATAAAGGGCTTGTCTTGGGATTCTGTCGATTGCATTTGCCATGGATATTCATGGGTCTCGAATTCATTCAAGGTCCTCAGTTGTCTTCCAAACCACTTTCTTTCGATACCCTGGACAGTTTTTGGGCTTGATACCCTTCTCATTGTGGTCTACCTGACTTTCTATTGTACCCGCCTGGTGACTGTTCGCGCACTGGCAACCTAGTTGCCTATCTTTTTAGGGACATACACAGGTGACTACAGGGGTATACCATGGTACCTAGGATAGACATCGGGCCATGCTTTGTAGAGTATAACCAGAGGGTGCTTCCATGTTCAAGTTGCACTTGCACCGGTAAGTTTCTCTAGTGTTGGTTGTTGTAACTGTTCTTCCAATTAGTTTAGTGTTTGCTTGTTTTATCTTGTAGGGACTTTTTTAGTGTGTGTTGCTTTTTGAACAAATAGATAGCCCTAGAGTGTCTTTGATCTTCTCACACATTTGAGGATCACGAGCTCCACTGGTCACGAAGGCTTCTGGGCCTATCACTGGTTACACTAGAGCCACCGCCGCCACCACTAAGGCAAAAGCTAGACCAACAAGGGTCTTTTGAAGCGACCGGGTCACAAGAAATTGTGCCCGACCAACATCCGGAGGAAATGACCATTTTAGACTTTGGAGTGAAAGCTCTTGGTCCACCTGAAACTCCAATCATTGATCTTTCAACACCCATCATTGTACTGATTCACCCTTACAAGTGCTAGACAGTGTCACACGCAGCAATGGAAACAAATGTTGTCACTCCCTGTGGGAATTCTTCAATTCCCACTACGGTTGTCACCACAGGAGAGTTTCCACCTCCTAAACCACTATCACTGATCCAATCCACCATGGTCTCAACCACCTCAACCTCGCACAGTGGTCCGATCCTGTCTATGGCGGTGGCCACAACCCCTTTCAAACCAAGTGCGACAAGCCCTCCGTTCTCATATGGGATGCCTAGCTCATGTACAAGTCATGTACTTTTCTACTCCACTTCACAAACTTTAGGTCTGGGGGCAGGGAGCTCTAACACTCCTCTGCAAGGCCACATGGGGGGCACTTCAGGTCCTTTTAACGCTTTCCCTTATGGGGGAGGTCATATACCTCCTTCGTCCCCTTCGCTCGGTGGCACGCATCAGCAATCCGTCGGGCCACCTGCACACCATAGTTTTTTTGGAGCAGGGATTCAAGGATCGCCTTCACATAATATGTCGGTACATTCGACACTGTTTTCTTTGTTCGGTGCATTTGGTAAAAACGCCTTCTTGTCAGCTACTTTCCCGACTGGGGGAAACCCTGGTTTCAGACAACCTATTCCTATGTAGGGTATTATTCCTGCACAGGCGGAAAACCCAGGAACTTCTTCCACATCAAGGCCTTGGAATTCTTGGCAGGGTTCGTTCCCTCATCAGGAATGTTGATTTGGGGAAATTATTTCCACAATCAATGGAACCCCGAACAAGGTACTATGCCTATCCCCATGGGATCGGCATGGGGAAACCCTTCCCAAAGTCCTCCGAATGTAATGCACGCCCATCCATCTACGTCCTATTCTGGGAATCAACTGATGATGTCTCCTCACACGCAGAATACGTACGCTGGTCATGGCCATGGTTTTTACCAAAACCCAGGCCAGTAGCTGAAAATTTCCTGGCAACCTAGTGTCAGTCAAACTCCAGGTCCCTTTTTCCCAGGTTATCACCAACAACCCAAACTACCTTTCCTGGAAACCTTTCATTTGCTAGACTTGACAAGGTTGTTGAATGACCCTATCTGTCATGATCCGCATTGGACCCCTATGCTGATGAAGTTGCCTTTGGACATACCAAAGTTCAAAGCCAAGCCTAATGAAGATCCAGGCGATCATGTGACTACCTTCCATCTTTGGTGCTCATCTAACTCGTTGAAAGACGACTCCATACAATTGCCATTGTTTCAACGTAATCTCATTGGGAGAGTCATGAAATGGTACATTGAGCTCGACCACTCAAGATACTCTTCCTTCGGCGAATTGGCAATGGCCTTCCTAAACCATTTCCAATTACCTGTGAGATAAGACACTGGCATAGAATTGCTGGCCAATTCTGCATAGACAAAAGTGGACCATATCTCTGATCACATCTGAGAATGGAGACGTCGGAAGAGTTTAATTAAGGTGCCAGTCCCACTAGCATTTATGCTCGAGTGGTTCCTTAAGTCTTTGGTCCCACAGTTATCCAAAGACGTCGTGACATCAGGAGTGTTTTCCTAAGAAGAAGCCATCATGAGAGCTCAACAACTTGAGCTCATCTATTCTTAGTCCGGTTTATTATACGAAATCTTGCCATATGCGCCATGCTCAATACTTGGTAAAACCAAACAGAGAGTTGGACCACATGTCGATGGTATTGTTGGTTCATCACAAACAAAGCCCGCTGAGAAACTGATGAAGCAGTTGCAGCAATTGTCTATACAACACACAGTGGCTAGCCAAACTCCTGTTTTGGCTACTCCCCCTACTAAAATGTTGGATGTACACACAGTGCAATCAATAAATCCAAAGGCCACCCAGTATCCTGAAGGAAAGAAAAAACAACGAAAGAAGGGTAAGGGGGATAAGAAACCCACTGATAATGCTAGCGGAGGCAACACTAAGAAATGGAAGGTGAGGTATCTATGCAACCTGTGTGTGGAAGACCACCTGACCCACCAATGTCCTCGGCTTACAGAGGCCCAAAAGTTTTTGACACAGCAACAACTTGTTGTGTTAACCAATCCATTTCAGCATGGGCAAAAGCTAACCGAAGCCTCTACAAGTGCGGAAGGGGGCAGTCAAGGACCCTCTCCGTCTTTGAACAATCCCGCATCCGCGAATGTATATATGATGAAGGGTGATGCTTTTATATCGACTAGAGTGCATGACTGTAGTAAACCAAGCACTTCTGAGAAGGGAAAAGAAGCTGAACTCCCATATTTTCCTCTACAGATTGAGAAGACTTTGGGCAAAACAATGACACGCATCCCAAAAGGCACGTTCAAAAAATCTTCTCACAGCCCAAACGCAAGGGCCTTCCAAAAGTATTCTGTGGTGGAGGATTTGTCGCAAACCCCTTGTGTGATGTCTGCTTTGGAGGTCCTCCAAAGCTGCCCTTCCCAGAGGAAAGATTTGTTAACCATTTTAGGATCTACCGAGACTTGTAATCCAGGTACCATCATGCTAGATACAACAGACTTAAAACCTTGTCTACCTTACCACGTAGCGTTTCAGATAGTAGTGGCTCACCCCATGAAAACCTTTACTCGAAATATTTTTCACACGGTGGTTGATGAGGGCACCTCGACATGCGTTATGTCGTTGGCATGTTGGAAGGCCATTGGCCAACCCATTTTGTCTCCGTCACCTAATCTTCTCACTGCTTTCGACGGTCGTTCATTCTGACCACTTGGTATCATTCCCTCTTTCCTTGTGCAGTTAGGAGGGAAGACCATGTGCGTCGAGGTAGAAGTAGTCGATGTGTCCCTCGACTACAATCTCTTTTTAGGAAGGAGTTGGACTTATGCTATGAAAGCAGTGGTTTCTACAATTTTTTGAGTCTTGTTGTTTCCACACGAGGACTGGATTGTGACCATTGATCAATTGTCTTTCTCCAGACCTGACCCTTCATTGGGGGTGTCCGCGGTCCTAATGATTGATAATCCTCAACCAGGTGTAGTCAATGTAGGGGTTGGTTTGTGCCCATCTTTGATGGGTACCTTTGATTACCGCCCCCTCAAGGCGATGTCAAGTTCATATCTGACCACCATAAGGTTGAGATTTTCCAAGTTTCGTCGTTTTGCATGACTTACTTCACCGATCCATGGATACTTTCTTCCATCAGCCACGATGGAGAGGATAGGGCACCCAGGCATGTCCATGCCATTGTCCGCAGCTGAAGTAGTGTACTCTTTAGTTCAGCAAGTTTTAGCCAACCCAAATCCAACTCCTGCACAAGAGTTAGTTCCACTTCTAAAACCTATTTGGGCTCAAGTTTCTCTCGCTAACACCGATTCGTTAGACTTAGTCTTGCCCTCTGACGAAGCAGTAATTGAAGCAATGACTAGTCCAGAAAAATCCTGGGATGATCTTCATCACAGATCATACTTCCTCCAAGAGTTAAGCAGAATCGAAGCCGGAGAATTCAACTTGACTATGACTGGAGATAGGTCTTGTCCTATTAATCCCTTAGATACACACGAGGTCTATGCTGAGGGTAATATGTAAACCATCGCTGAAACCATACCGATCAATATCTCCAGAACCCCTGGTGTCGTGGAGAATGTTTTCGTCAGAGCTGACTGCTCCCCTGGAGAGATTCAAATCTACACAGATCTATTTAAAGAATTCCGCGACGTTTTTGCCTAGTCTTGCGAGGAAATGCCAAGCATCGATCCAAAAATAGTCTAACATGAAATCACAACTTATCTAGATGCCAATCTTGTTAGGCAGAAGCTTCATCCAGTTAACCCCAAGAAAGTAGCAGCCATTAAGGTTGAAGTTGAGAAACTGCTGAAAGTCGGTTTTATCTATCCTATCTATTTGACCCAATGGGTGTCAAACCTTGTGCCGGTCAATAAAAAACAAGGCACTATTCGTGTATGTACAGACTTTCGTGATTTGAACAAGGCCTGTCCCAAAGATAATTTTCCCGCACCATTCATCGACCAGATAATTGATGAATGTGCGGGTTGCGAGGCCTTCTCTTTCATGGATGATTTTTCAGGATATAACCAAATACAAATCAAACTCGAAGACCAGCACAAAACAACATTCATCTGTCCATGGGGTACATTCGCGTATTGTAAGATGCATGTTGGTCTAAAAAATGTTGGAGCGACCTTTCAACAGGCCATGTCTTTTGCTTTACATGACCTCAAGAATATAGTCGAGGCCTATTTAGATGATTTAGCATCTTGATCTCACAAGAGAACGAATCATCCCACACACCTCTGACTTATGTTTGAGCGTTGTTGCTACTTCCGGATTCACTTGAATCCAAAAAAGTGCATCTTTTGCGTAACATCAGGACATTTTTTAGGTTTCATAGTATCAATAACAAGGATCATGGTCGATCCTCTCAAGGTTGAGGCAATAATTCAGTTGCCTCCCCCATGCACAATCCTTCAACTTCAGAGTCTACAGGGCAAGGCGAACTTTTTAAGATGTTTTGTTGCCAACTATGCTGAGATCACAAAGGGTTTTATGCTCTTATTGAAGAAAGACATTCATTTTCATTGGGACAATTCTGCCCAATGCTCTTTTGATGCATTGAAACATGCCCTCATGACTGCCCCTCTGCTTCGGCCACCTAACTATAACAAAGGTTCCTTATTATACCTGGCTATAGCAGAGTCAACCATCAGCATGGTCTTAGTTCAGAAGGATGACTTGTTCTCAGAATATGTGATTTATTACCTAAGCCGAGGCCTCGTAGGACCAGAACTCAATTATTCTGATATCAAAAAACTTGCGTTAGCAGCAGTTCATGCTGTTCAACAGTTCCATCATTATGTTATGTTTTGCAAGACCACCATCATTGTTGTCGTGAACCCATTTCAATACATGTTGACACGACGGGTAACAGGTGGAAAGATCAGTAGATGGATAGTCATCCTCCAGGAGTTTGACTTATATTTCATTTCAGTGAAATCCAAAAATTCACCGGTCTTCGCAAAACTTATTTCAGAACTTTCGGTTGAGTCAGGTGATGTTGTGCCTGAAGAGTCACCTATAAGAGGAGATATGTTTTTTATCACCTCCTCGTATCCCTGGTACGGAGATATACTTATCTATATCCAGACTTTGAAGTGCCCCACCTCTGCTTCTCGTGATGATCATCGACGTATACGCCATCAGGCTAAGAATTATCTCATACTCGATGATACGTTGTATCAGAGAGGTGTAGATTGCATCCTGCGCCGATGTCTCACTCACAAAGAAGAAGTTATTGTGCTTAACGATTTCCATATCGGAGCATGTGGCGGTCATTTGTCTGGGTTGGAAATAGCCCAAAAGATTCTCAGAGTAGGTTACTTCTGGCCGACACTAATCAAAGATTGTATTGAATCGGTCAATAAGTGCCACCCGTGCTAGATCTTCTCTCGGAAGATGAGGGCACATCCCGCTCCCATGTTTCCTGTCATCACAGTTGGTCCCTTCACCAAGTGGGGGATTTATTACACTACATGCAACCCTCCTTCCACAAGGGGGCACTGTTATATCATCATAGTTGTAGACTACTTCACGAAGTGGGTCGAAGCTATGCCAACGTTTAAAGATGATGGAGAGATTGCAGCTCTCTTTTTATTCAACCAGATAGTAGAAAGGTTCGACGTCCTGAGGGAGATTGTCATTGACCATGGCAGTAAATTTCAAAACTAGATGATGACTAAGTTAACATCAAATCTTGGGTTATGGAAAGAACATTATTTCCCCTACTACCCCCAAGCAAATGGTCAGGTGGAAGCTGTAAATAAATCTCTTAAGACCATCCTACAGTGAACGATCAACTCAGCCAAGTCAAATTGGCATTTGATGTTATACTCGACATTATGGGCTTACCGAATGTCTGTTAAGACTGCAACCAGTTTCTCACCTTTTCAACTCGTTTATGGGTTGGAAGCAGTCTTGCCTATCAAATGTTAGATCCCATCCCTAAAGTTGGCAGTACAATTATTGCCAGACACTTCTCCACTTTAAGAACGATTATTATACCTTAAGCATCTCAATGAGCAGCATCATGATGCGGCCCTGGCCAACGAGGTTCACAAACATAAATTCAAGTGTCAGTATGATAGGTCCATTCGTCCTCATATTTTCACTGAAGAAGACCTTGTCCTGGTCTATGACCAAGATAAGTACCCCCTGGGGGCAGGAAAATTCAAGCCCATGTGGTTCAGACCTTTCATCATAAAAGAGGTTCTAAAAAACGGTGCTTATCGTCTGGTTGACTTTGAAGGGAATGATTTGGCAGAGCCTAGAAATGGACTCTACCTCAAGAAGTATTACTCATAGGCAGGTCACCATGGGTAACGTTTTGTAACATATGTATAGTCTTTGTACTATTACTTTCTAGTTTCTTTTAGTGTTATGGACGTGTCATTTTTTATGTTATCTTTCATCACTGTGGTAGATGTCAAGTGAACCTGAGGTGTTCATTGGGTACGTAGACGGTGCTAGCCACAACACTCGGAGGCTTGCCTCCGCAACTTGGGTAATTTTTTCACCTCAAGGCCAGTTATTGTCTTCCGGAGGTATATGCTTATGTGACACCACAAATAATGTCACCGAGTATAGTGTAGTTATTGAGTTGCTTTGTGACGCCTTGTCATTTGGCATCTCTCATCTCCGGGTCTATCTCGATGCTCAATTGGTTGTGTCTCAATTAAATAGAGTCTACCATGTTCATGATCCGAATTTACACCGACGATTCCTTAGGGTATGTCTCTTAGAATGAAGCTTTGATTATATTACATATTTTCATGTTCCGAGATTAAACCAAATTACAGATACTCTAGGTAATCAAATTTTAGATTGGAATCTTGCACACAAATGAAAGGACATACACATAAACATGTAAATACATTTTTAAAGGCAAAAATGATCCATAAGACACAAAAAGACATAAAAATCCATATATAATATTATAGTCACCAGAGTACATAGGTGGACGCAAGCGCCTCAAAAATATGACCAATAACGAGTCATGGGGCTTATGCCCTCAAAAAATATATACAGGTAGTGCTCTTGGCATGTGAAAAGTATAACTAATGTTAGGGCCTGTGGGCCCTGTTGTACTGATCAACAACATTTGCCAAACAGTGAAACAATTGGACCCACGTTCGTGGTGCCCTCACTACACGAGGTTGCACAGATAGTGGCAGATCCTCAATCTCTACCATAGGGACCATGCGAGTGAGCACAGTAAAGTTTTTCTCGACTCGTCTCAACACCCTCTCAGCCTCCCCAGATGGAAGCTCTCCTGCTACTGCTGGTCCCCCTGTGGAAGCAGGTGTGGCCCCTGGCCGAGGATGACGCTTGTTCCTCGCATAGTCCGCAGGTCGCATTGGTCCCACATCTGCACACAACAAACACATATCCGTCAAATACTCTGGTATAAAATAAAAATGATATATAACAAAAACAACATAAAAATTACATATGTTTCACAAAAAAAAA